>JAGFNQ010006544.1:0-153692 GCA_024364735.1 Boesenbergia rotunda | reverse complement strand
GAGCCGGTTGGCATCAGGTAAATTCTCCCGAGAGGAGTAGGTGAGGACACGTTCCCCGTCGAGGGAACAGTAGGCGTCGGTTCGACCTAGGGCTCCATTTGGGAGACCCAAAGTCAGAACCAAGACAGCTAAGGCTGTATAAAACTTAATACTCTATTGCTTTGTACTTGTTTTGGACTAACCCTGGATGCAGGACCGAAGGAATGAGTCATTGCAGCTAGAAGCCTTAAAGGAGAAAGGCAGCAGCTGAGCAGGGCCCCCAGTGTTCCGGGCCCCCAAGGGCAACACAAAACAGACTAAGCAAAAAGAGTGCTTCGGCAGTTCATGGACGGGCGCCCCCGTGCTCCCGGGCCCCCCATGTCCCGGGCGCCCCCAGTTCAAAGCTAACGAAGCAGAAGCCAGCGAAGCCAACGGATAAGAGTTGACCCAGTCAACCGGGCGCCCCCAGCGTCGCGGGCGCCCCCGTCAAAGCCTGATCCCGAGTTTGAAGGGATCAGAGCTGACCGAGAGGAACTCGGATCAGCTGACACGTGGGGGGGCGCCCCCAGGGGCTATGAAAAGGCCCTCGACCCCAAGGCTTCATACAATCAATTCTTCCAACGCATTCACGCTCTTCTACGCTCACGCTCTGCTCCGGAAACCTCCCGACTCGAGATACAAGCGCCGACGACGTCCCTCTGCTCAGAAAATACAATCTACAAAGGACGTCGGTAACGAAGAGCTTCTTTTAAGTTTGCAGCACTAGTATTGTAATACAACCTCTAAACTATTTTTACGACATATAGAATTGCCCGCAGAAAACGGTCAACGACCGTGGGCCTTGGAGTAGGAGTCGACCGCGACTCCGAACCAAGTAAAAAACTTGGTGTTTGCGTGTGTTTGTTTAATTTCGCTGTGCATCTCTATTTCTTAATCCGAACCGATTTTACGATATTCACCCCCCTCTATCGTTTCTCTCGATCCAACAGTGGTATCAGAGCGGGGAAGCTCAAATTGATGCAACCACCAATTTGAGAATTTTTTTTCGGATTTTTACGAAATTTCTTTTTTATATTTTTTTCTCGTTCGAATTTCTTCTCGTTAATCGAGGTTGGTGCAACACCCCTCGGCAAATATTTTTTCTCTTTATCCCGCACTACTAATCCAAGACCAAGTCTTGGGATATTCCTTTTTTTCCGTTTAAGTTTACATTTCAGATAAAATGGCCATGCAAGAAGGCTTCAGCACTGCAAGACCACCTCTCTTCAGTGGGGAGGACTTCTCCTACTGGAAGAGCAGAATGGAGGTCCACCTGAAAACTCAAGTGGACATGTGGATAATCATCCAGTCCGGACTGGAGATTCCAAAAAATACTGAAGGAGTACCTCAAACCTACACAGAGTGGGACACCGCTCTGAAACGGAAGATTGAAGCTGATGCAAAGGCGACCCAGACCCTCCAATGCGGCTTAACAAAAGAGGAGCTGAACCGGGTGGGTCCATTCAACAGTGCCAAGGAGCTGTGGGGGAAACTGATCGAGCTGCACGAAGGAACTTCAGACACTCGGATCAGCAAGAGAGATCTCCTCCTGAACAAGCTGTACACGATCAAGATGAACGACAACGAAACAGCAGCTCAACTCCACGCCCGAATTCAGGAATTAATGAACGGACTACACACCATCGTCACAAGGTAGAAAACCGTGACCTAATAAGGTACGCTTTAAATGCTTTCCCGAGAAACACCTTGTGGGCATCTATGGTAGATGCATACAAGGTTTCAAGGGACCTTTCAAAAATTAAATTAGATGAATTGTTCTCTGAATTAGAATTACATGAACAGACTAACTGCAATCTGGCCGAGAAAGGTATTGCCTTTGTTGCAGGTAAAACTGGAAGGGCAACCAAGAAGAAGCCTCAACCTGAACCCGAGTCTAACTCAGACTCAGAAGACGAAGAAGGAGATCGACCAAAGCTGGTCCGACTGGCCCGAAACTACTACAAGGAATTGAAGAACCAAACCAACAGACGGAAAGCCAGCAGAAGAAAGGACGAACCAGCTGAACCCGCAAATGAAAAGAACAAGCCCAACGTGACCTGCTACGAGTGCAAGAAGAAGGGTCACTACAAGACGGAGTGTCCGAACCTAAAGGAGACCAAGAAGAATAGAAGGAAAAAGGCACTTCAGGCAATGTGGGACGAGTCCTCCTCCTCCGAAGAAGAAGAGGTCCCACAGTCGAACCTACTCGCACTAACCGCCTCAGAAAAAGTCGAGACCGAATCAGAATCAGAACAGGACGACGGCAGACTGACATTTTCAGAGACGGCGAAATCAAGGTAAGTGGTTTTACTAGAAGTCAGTTAAATGAGTTAATTTCTTATCTTTCTCGAGATTTGGCGAAAGCTAAACTCCGAGTCGAATCCCTCCGACAGGAAGTAAAACTCCTGAAAGAGGGAGCTGACTCTAGACCCTTAACTGAGAAGGTTCAAGAAGGAACCTCTACTCAAGTTGAAAAACTTGAGAAAGAGAACTCCTCCCTGAAAACTCAGGTTAAGGATCTTAGAGCGGCTTTAGAACGATTCACTTCTGGTTCCAAGGGTCTTGACATGATTCTTGGAAAACAGAAGTCGGTTCTAAATCGATCCGGACTAGGTTATAGAACCAAATCTAGACAAAGATCCTACTTTGCTGTACTGAACCAGTCCAGACCTAAAGTTCAGGCATGGGTACCCAAACTATGCCTGAACAAACAAACTGGATCAAATCAATACTGGATCCCCAAGGACAAGATTCACATCTTGCCAGACCATTATCGTGGCTTTAGTCCAGGGGGAGCCAAATTGAAAACAATATTTATTGTTAGATAAAATTCAATTCTTGCTTGCAATTTGCATGATTGATTGTTTACTTAATTTCTGCAATTTACCATGTTTAGATTTAGGAATGGTTAGTTTAAGGACTGAACCAACTTAACTGAAATTTGACAACATAGTATTGGGTGGAGGTGAGATGATAGTACGTTAGGGAAACCAATTCTAATAAGGTCAAGTATTCTCTACTTGGTCTCTTTAGACTGGTGAAACTAGCCGAAGCTACCGATCCAAGACCCAAACTAGTTAGACCAGAATTTTTCAAAGATTAATTTTGAAAATGAAATTTCACTGAAAGGCTTTGTCAAGGAAAGGGTTGATGATCCAATAAGGCTACGGCCAAAGAAGGCCTAGTGCCTCGCCAAGACCTGGAAGCCAATCTTTGAAATTCAAATTCAAACTAGTCTCTGTTAAATTCGAATCTAACACAAATTTTCAGTTAGTTGTAGATTTAAACATTCTTTTCAAAATAAATTCAATTGTTTTCAAAATTAATTAAGTTTTCAAAATAAATCATGTTTTTCTCAAAAATTCTTTTATCAAAACCTGTCTCACAAAACCTATAAGGCTAACGTGATTGAAAACCCTAGATTTGGGTGAGACAGACTAGGCAGTGAAAATCAATTTAAGCTATTCCTGACTCTAATTGGATCCAAATCAACAAAACTCTTTATGTGTAGGAACATAAAGATTTGGACCAATGGATGTTGGATAGCGGTTGCTCCAGACACATGACTGGAGATAAATTGAAATTCACCAAACTCAAGTTCAAGAACCTAGGCTCAGTGGCATTTGGCAACAATGCTACACTCAAAGTAATTGGGTCAGGTAATATTGAACTTAAATCTGACTTTGTTATTAAGAAAGTTCTTTTGGTTGAAAACTTCAATTTTAACTTGCTTAGCATAAGTCAGTTATGTGATTCTGGTTATATAGTCACCTTCAACAATTCTAACTGCCTGATTAGAAACGTACAAGACTCAGAAATCATGCTTAAGGGCACTAGGAAAAATAATGTTTACACTATAAACCTTCCCCTTGTACCTAAATGCATGTTAACTCAGTTAGAACAATCAAACCTCTGGCATAGGAGACTAGGTCACACTAACCTAAGAATTATTTCAAAAATCACCCAACTTGGCCTAATTAAAGGTATTCCCAAAATTAAAAACCATGAAAACTTAATATGTGAATCATGCAATCAAGGTAAACAAACCAGATCTAATCACAAACTAATTCAATCTGATCTAACTCAAACCACTCTTGAGCTCCTGCACCTTGACCTATTTGATTCACACGGAGCCAAGTCACTAAGCGGAAACCGGTACTGCTTAGTAATAGTTGATGATTACTCAAGGTTTACCTGGGTTAGGTTTCTAAAGACCAAAGATGAAACCCTAAACCTATTTAATGAATTCTGTAAGTTAATTGAAAATCAAAACGATACTAAAATCAAAAGACTTAGGAGTGACCACGGGGGAGAATTTGAAAATCAACGGTTCGAGGAATTCTGTAAGGTAAATGGATACATACATGAATTTTCGTGTCCTAGAACCCCCCAACAGAATGGGATAGTCGAAAGAAAAAATAGAACTCTACAGGAAGCCGCTAGGGCTATGCTCAATGAATTTAACTTAGCCAACCAATATTGGGCAGAAGCAATTAGTACGGCTTGCTACATCCAAAATAGGGTCCTGATTAACAAACGACACAACAAAACACCCTATGAACTATATTACCATAGACTTCCAAATCTACACTACCTAAGGGTCTTTGGATGCAAAGTCCATATCCTAAACACCAAAGACTACTTAGGAAAATTCCAGTCTAAGTCAACCCCAGGCATCTTCCTAGGATATTCAACAACAAGTAGAGCCTATAGGGTTTACAACAACCAAACCAAGAAAATCGAAGAAACAACCAACCTAATATTCGATGAAGAAATTAACTCAAATCCAAATCCAACTTCATCAAACACTGATCAAGAAGATAATCAACAAGTTGGTGAATCCTTAATTGAACCCATAAACGAACTAACTATTGAACCAACTAGTGAGTCAAATGAACCAATTATTGAACCAATAATCGAACCAGCTCAAAGAGTTGAATCAAATAGTGAACCAAACCGACCAGCCGGACCTGAGGCTGAACCAAGTTCTAGAAAAACCAAGAAACCCAGACTCAGTCACCCAACCGACCAAATTGTGGGTGATCCAACTCTAGGAGTCAGGACTAGATCCTCCTATAGAAATCTTAGTCAAATAGCAATGATTTCAAAAATAGAACCTAAGACTATAGATGAGGCCCTACCTGATCCTGATTGGATCATATATATGCAAGAAGAATTAGCCCAATTTGAGAGGAACCATGTCTGGGAACTAGTACCTAAACCTTAAGGCAAATCCATCATTGACACTAAGTGGATCTTTAGGAACAAGCTAAATGATCAAGCAGAAATATTCAGAAATAAAGCCCGCTTAGTAGCGAAGGGATTCATCCAAGTAGAAGGATTAGATTACGACAAAACATATGCCCCAGTAGCTAGACTTGAGTCCATTAGGATGTTATTAGCCTTTGCATCCCATAAAGGATTTAAGCTATATCAAATGGATGTAAAGTCAGCCTTTCTAAATGGATTCATTAAAGAAGAAGTTTATGTAGGACAACCCCCTGGGTTTGAAGACTTAGAAAGACCTGACCACGTTTACAAACTTACTAAAGCACTATATGGACTAAAACAAGTACCTAGGCTCTGGTATGAACGCTTATCAACTTACCTAATTTCTAAAGAATTTAAACAAGGTCAAATTGACTCAACCCTATTTATTAAGACCCTAGGAAAAGATATATTTATTGCCCAAATCTACGTAGATGACATAATCTTTGGGTCCACCAACTCAAACTTTCTAAAAGAATTTGTTAAAATAATGGAAAATGAATTTGAAATAAGCTTAGTTGGTGAGCATAACTTTTTCCTAGGATTACAAATTAAACAAATTAGGGATGGAAACTATGTCCATCAATCCAAATACTCTAAGGAGCTAATAAAGAAATTTAAAATGGATAACTCTAAAAGCATAAGCACCCCCATGGCCTCTAATATAAAAATAGATAGTGACCCTGATAGTAAACCAGTAGACCTTAAACTCTATAGAAGTATGATAGGAAGTCTACTGTACCTTATAGCCAGCAGACCTGACATTCTTTTTGCTGTAGGAATGTGCGCTAGATACCAAACCTGTGCTAAGGAAACACACTTAGCAGCCCTAAAAAGAATACTAAGATATGTAAAGGGCACCCTAAATGTAGGGATTTGGTATCCTAGAACCTCAACCTTTGATTTGTCAGGATACTCGGATTCTGACTATGCTGGTTGCAAATTAGATAGAAAGAGCACAAGTGGAAGCTGCCAACTGTTAGGCATAGTCTAGTAAGTTGGTGCAGCAGAAAACAACACTGTGTAGCTCTATCCACAACTGAAGCTGAATATGTTGCCTTAGGAGAATGTGTAGCACAACTTTTATGGATGATGCACACTCTTAAGGACTTCCAGCTCAACTACACCCAAACTCAGGTATTCATTGACAATATAAGCTCAATTAATCTAACTAAGAACCCAATCCAACATTCCAGAACTAAACACATAGAAGTTAAACACCACTTTGTAAGAGATCATGTAGCCAAGGGTGAAATAGTCCTTAAGCATGTAGACTCTAAATCTAACTTAGCTGATATATTCACCAAACCCCTACCTGAGTCTGAGTTCAGCTCACTAAGAAGGCAGTTAGGATTATGCTTGGTAGAATAGATTTAGTCTACTGTTGGATTTCTTACTCATTTCAAAATCAGCTTTTAAAGTAGTTTTTTAAAATACTTTCAAAATCAGCTTTTACTTAATTTTGAAAAGTTTTAAAAAGGAATAAATTTTTTTTGACTTAATTTTATTTTAAAAACTACCCCCTTCAAAACTAGGGCTTTTTCGCAAATGGACTTAGCCTAGGCCCTAACCCTAGAACTGCATGCACCTATAGATTTAGAAGCCAGCATCTCACAAGCACCTTAGGGTACTCTTAATTGATAACCTAGAATGGGGTGAGATGCTTAGGTCTTTGCCTTAATTCAAGATACTTTAAGTCAGTGCATCTGCAGTAATTGGGGCACTAAATACAACTTACACAGTAATCAAGTTAAGTGTCAAGTTTAGAAAATCTAACTTGAACAAAACACTTAACTTGACTAACCCTAGTGAAAATTGCTGCTTATAGCAGTTAGTAAGTAGCTAATTGGGTTAGACAGGACCCTAAAAGAGAAAATTGAAACTGATTTGGTTTAATTCATATGTTGAACTGATTTAGTACAGCAAATTATGCAAGTTATTATTTTCTTTTATGCAACTTAATTATCCTGTTTCTGCTATACTTCTTTGTTTTTGATATATGGCAAAGGGGGAGACATAGGAAAGGAGAGTTTAAAAATTTTTTTCTCTAAATCCAAAATTTCAAACTCTATATTCAAAAAGTACTTAATTCATCTTTCAAAGGTTTTCTAAGTATTTAAAAGTTTTCAAAGTCTTCTTAGTACTCTTCCCTAAGTACTTAAGTTTTCAAATTTTCATAAAGTACTTAAAACTAAAATTTTGTCAAATTTTACTAAGTACTTAAAACTAAAATTTTTTCAAATTTTACTAAGTACTTAAAACTAATATTTTTCAGATTTTCTTAAGTACTTAAAACTTAAATCTTTCAAATTTTTCTAAGTATTTTAAACTTAAGTTTTTAAAAACCCTCTAAGTATTTTAAACTTAAGTTTTCAAAAACTTTATGAGTACTTAAAGTTTCAAAATTTTCTTTAGTACTCAAACTTAAGATTTCAAAATCCTTCGTAATACTTAAACTTAAGTTTTCAAAAACCATCTAAGTATTTAAACTTAATTTTTCTACAAGTATAACCAAAATTTTTTTCAGAAAATATGTCTTTAAAGGTTAAGTTGAAAATTATTCTAAGTAAAATTAAATCCATCTTTAGACTTAGAATATATTTTCAAAACCCCACGAATGTTTGAAAAATCTAGGGGGAGATTCCTTCCAGGGGGAGGAAACAAATTTTCATTTTTTGATTAACTTAACTTTCTGAACCAGGGTTGTCATAAATCAAAAAGGGGGAGATTGTTGGTGCAGAAAGCACCCAAGTCGAACCTGTGTTTTGATAATGGCAAAAGGGTTCAAAAGTTAAGGTATAATGTTTATCTAACATGTTACTCAAGTGTGCAGGAAGAGTCCTTGCGAAGGACTGCTAGGCACTTGGCAAAGGAATACTAGGATACAAAGCCCTAGTGAAGGACTGTTAGGCACCTGGCGAAAGAATGCCAGGATACAAAGCCCTAGCGAAGGACTGCTAGGCACCTGGCGAAGGAATTCCAGGATATAAAGACCTAGCGAAGGACTGCTAGGCACCAGGCGAAGGACAGCTTGGTACTGAAGACCTGGCGAAGGATAGCTAGGCACCTAGCGAAGGACTGCTGGGCAAAAGTCCAACCGGAGGAGCCGGTTGGCATCAGGTAAATTCTCCCGAGAGGAGTAGGTGAGGACGCGTTCCCCGTCGAGGGAACAGTAGGCATCGGTTCGACCTAGGGCTCCATTTGGGAGACCCAAAGTCAGAACCAAGACAGCTAAGGCTGTATAAACTTAATACTCTATTGCTTTGTACTTGTTTTGGACTAACCTTGGATGCAGGACCGAAGGAATGAGTCATTGCAGCTCAGAACGCCTTAAAGGAGAAAGGCAGCAGCTGAGCAGGGCGCCCCCAGTGTTCCGGGCGCCCCCAAGGGCAACACAAAACAGACTAAGCAAAAAGAGTGCTTCGGCAGTTGATGGGCGGGGCGCCCCCGTGCTCCCGGGCGCCCCCATGCTTCCGGGCGCCCCCAGCGTCCCCAAGTCAAGCTATCGAAGCAGAAGCCAGCGAAGCCAACAGATAAGAGTTGACCCAGTCAACCCGGGCGCCCCCAGCGTCTCGGGCGCCCCCAGCGTCTCGGGCGCCCCCAGCGTCTCGGGCGCCCCCGTCAAAGCCTGATCCCGAGTTTGAAGGGATCAGAGCTGACCGAGAGGAACTCGGATCAGCTGACACGTGGGGTGCGCCCCCGACGTCCCGGGCGCCCCCAGGGGCTATAAAAGGGCCCTCGACCCCAAGGCTTCGAATAATCAATTCTTCTGACGCATTCACGCTCTTCTACGCTCACGCTCATCTCCGGGAACCTCCCGACTCAAGATACAAGCGTCGACGACGTCCCTCAGCTCAGAAAATACAATCTACAATGGACATTGGTAACGAAGAGCTTCCTTTAAAGTTTACTGCACTAGTATTGTAATACTCCGTGTAAACTGTTTTTGCGTACATATAGAATTGCCCGCAGAAAACGGTCAACGACCGTGGGCCTTGGAGTAGGAGCCGACCGCGACTCCGAACCAAGTAAAAAACTTGGTGTTTGCGTGTGTTTGTGTTAATTTCCGCTGTGCATTCTCTATTTCTTAATCTGAACGTTTTACGATATTCACCCCCCCCCCCTCTATCATTTCTCTCGATCCAACATTAAGTACTTGAGGATTGTCTTGACAGCCGCCCAATGATCCATTCCTGAATCAAACTGGTATCTGCTTGTGACGCTCAGAGCATACGATACATCGGGCCTAGTACATAACATAGCATACATGATAGATCCTATCGCGGATGCATAAGGAATCTTATTCATGCAAATCCTCTCGTCTTCTGTCCGCGGACACATAGACTTCGAAAGGTTGATCCCATGCCTGATGGGAAGGTAACCTTTCTTGGATTCCGACATGCTAAACCTTTCTAGCACTCGGTCTATATATGTAGACTACGAAAGACCAAACAATCTTTTTGATCTATCTCTATAGATTCTAATCCCAAAGATATAGGTTGCTTCTCCCAGGTCTTTCATGGAGAAAGTTTTTGACAACCAAATTTTAACTGACTGTAAGACTGATATATCGTTTCCTATAAGTAATATGTCATCGACATATAACACTAGGAATATGACTGCACTCCCACTAACCTTCTTGTACACACAAGGTTCGTCAGGATTTTGTGAGAAATCAAACTCTTTGATTGTCTCATCAAAATGGATGTTCCAGCTCCTGGATGCTTGCTTTAGTCCATATATGGATCGTCGAAGTTTGCATACTTTGGTTTTATTAACCGATGTGAAACCTTCAGGTTGTATCATGTATACATTCTCAAGCAGGTTTCCATTAAGGAAAGCTATTTTCATATCCATTTGCCATATCTCATAATCATAATGAGCTGCTATGGCCAGGAGCATCCAAATGGATTTAAGCATAACTACTGGCGAATAGGTTTCATCATAATCAATTCCTTATTTCTGACGATATCCTTTTGCCACTAATCTAGCCTTAAAGGTAACAACATTACCTTCCATGTTGGTTTTCTTCTTGAAAACCCACTTGCACCCTATGGGCTTAATCCCTTCAGGTGGGTTAACCAAGTCCCATACTTGATTTTTGTACATGGAATCCATTTCCGACTTCATGGCTTCAAGCCATTTATCCCTTTCTGAATTTTTCAGAACATCTTCATAACTGATAGGTTCGTCATCGTTAATGAGTAGCACGTCGTTCGATTCACTTATGAGAAATTCGTATCTCTCTGGAATATTACGTGTCCTATCAGACCTACGAAGAAGTGGTGTTGTTTTAAGTTCAACTGATAGCTCATCATTATAAGTTATTGGTTGTGGATCTAGACTAGGTGTCTCTGTAATGTCTATTGGAGTTTCTTGAACTTCTTCAAGTTCAATGCTATTCCCACTGTTTTCTTGTAAAAGAAATTCTTTTTCTAGAAATACAGCATGCCTTGAAACAAACACCTTTTGTTCCAAGGGATGATATAATTGGTAACCTTTCGCTTCCTTAGGGTATCCAATAAATAGACATTTATCAGACTTAGAATCTAATTTGTCTGATACAGTCCGCTTTACATAAGCAGGATAACCCCATATCCTTAGGTGAGATAAATGAGGTTTCTTACTATTCCACGTCTCATATGGAGTAGTAGAGACTACCTTGGTCGGGACTCTGTTTAGTAAGTAAACAGCTGTTTTAAGCGCATAGCCCCAAAAAGATTTTGGAAGAGTTGCATGATTCATCATAGATCTAACCATGTCCATCAAGGTTCGGTGACACCTCTCGGATACACCATTATGGTGTGCTGTATATGGCGGAGTCCATTGAGACAATATCCCATTGTCCCTAAGATAATCTTAAAACTCTTGACTTAAGTATTCACCACCCCGATCGGATCGAAGTATCTTAATACTTTTGCCAAGCTATTTCTCTACTTCACTGTTTTCTTGTAAAAGAAATTCTTTTTCTAGAAATACAACATGCCTTGAAACAAACACCTTTTGTTCCAAGGGATGATATAATTGGTAACCTTTCGTTTCCTTAGGGTATCCAATAAATAGACATTTATCAGACTTAGCATCTAATTTGTCTGATACAGTCCGCTTTACATAAGCAGGATAACCCCATATCCTTAGGTGAGATAAATGAGGTTTCTTACTATTCCACGTCTCATATGGAGTAGTAGAGACTACCTTGGTCGGGACTCTGTTTAGTAAGTAAACAGCTGTTTTAAGCGCATAGCCCCAAAAAGATTTTGGAAGAGTTGCATGATTCATCATAGATCTAACCATGTCCATCAAGGTTCGGTTCCACCTCTCGGATACACCATTATGCTGTACTGTATATGGCGGAGCCCATTGAGACAATATCCCATTGTCCCTAAGATAATCTTGAAACTCTTGACTTAAGTATTCACCACCCCGATCGGATCGAAGTATCTTAATACTTTTGCCAAGCTGTTTCTCTACTTCACTTCTGAACTCTTTGAATTTCTCAAAAGCTTCAGATTTGTGTTTCATTAAGAACACATACGCGAATCGTGAGTGATCATCGATAAAGGTAATGAAGTAGCTATAGCCTCCTTGTGTAAGAGTTGACATTGGTCCACATACATCAGTATGTATTAGATCAAGTAATTCTCCCACTGGTTTACCTTTTTCAGAAAAGGATAATTTGGTCATCTTGCCTTTTAAGCATGATTCGCATGTATCAAATGAACCAGGTTCAAATGATTCCAGAATTCCACATCGGTGTAATTTGGTCATGTGTTTCTTGCTTACATGGCCAAGACGACAATGCCACATATAGGAGTCTATTTGATTATCTATTCGAGCACGTTTGTTGCTAATATCGATATTGAAAACGTCACCGGATAAATCTAACGTGTAGATATCATTGCATAAAGTTCCGGTCCCATAAAGAACACCATTTAAAGTTATGTAACAGCAATTGTTACTAAAAGTTAAATGATAACCCTTTTCATTCAAGCATGAAATAGATACAATGTTCTTTATTAACGAAGGAACAAAATAACAATTATCCAATTCTAAGACAAGTCCAGTAGGGAGCTTTAGCAAATATGTTCCGATAGCAACAGTAGCAATCTTTCCTCCATTTCCAACTCGCAAATTCGCTTCTCCCTTGACGAGTCTTCTTCTATTCCTTAGCCCCTGTATGTCATTACATATATGTGAGCTACACCCAGTATCAAGTACCCAGGTGTCCGAGGAAATAGAGTGACATTCAATAACGAAGATACCTGAAGAGGATGGGGCATCGGATGCCTTCTGCTTCAAGGACTCAAGATAAACCTTGCAGTTTCTTTGCCAGTGGCCCTCCTTGCCGCAGTGATGGCAAGTGTCTTTTGGTGCCTTTTCAATCTTTTTGGCCTTTTTCTTCCTTCCCTTATTTTGTTCTTTGGGCTTCCTCTTAGAGCCTTTCTTTGAGGAACCAACTAACAGTACTGTCTTCTGATCCTACTTTACAGAAGGCTCTACAGTCTTCAGCAGGTTAAGCAACTCAGGAATGGTAGTCTCCAGTTTGTTCATCCGATAGTTCATCACAAACTGTGAGTAACTCTTGGGCAAACAATGCAGAATTAAGTCAATACTTAGTTCGTGATCCATTGTAAATCCGAGTGTGCCTAGTCGCTCAATGTACCCCAACATCTTCAACACAAACTGTGAAACAGAAGTGCCTTCCTGCATCTTAGAGGCGAAGAGGAGTCTGGAGATCTCAAACCATTCAGATCTCACCTGCTCGTCAAACAGCTCATGAAGATGGAAGACGATGGTATGAGCATCCATATGCTCATGCTACTTTTGTAGCTCAGGTACCATAGCGGCCAGTATGATGCAACTCGCAAGTTTAGAATCGGTCACATGTTTCTGATAGGCCATTAACTGGTCTGGAGTTGCATCTTCAGGAGGATGGTTGGGAAGTTGTTCTTCAAGGACATAAGCAAGCTTTTCTGCCTTGAGTACTATCCTCAGGTTTCGAAGCCAGTCCATGAAGTTTGGCCCAGTCAGCTTATTGGTGTCCAAAATGGAACACAAATTCAGAGAAGACATGATCAGGTGATTATCCTAGAAATACAAATTGAGGTTATGTGATGAGAATGATAAAGAATGCATCAATATACATTAATTAAATCCTATTTATTTTTCGAATTGAATAACCCTTTTTATCAATTCGGGAGATCGTAGGAACATCTCCAAATAGGTTGATATCCAACCATAGATAAGAACAACCATGCTAGAGTACATCAAGTTATTCTTAGCTATGAAGGTAGGTAATTATACCAATTACATATTATACATATGTAACTATCACATTATGCTATCAACTAATTGAATGTTTGCATAAATCATTGGGTTGTTAACTCATTAACAAGTATGCAACAATATACATAGCACCCAACTGCACCTCTCTTTACATCGACCTTGGCTGTGGCACAACAAATCGATGCTCCAAGCTTAAGGCTGACCCATTAATCAAGAAATAGTTTTAATATGGTTGGAGCTCATTCAACCGTTTAGTCAGGCTTGGATGTGTTCAACAACCAAAACTAAGGATTGACCTCTGACTCCAACTATATTAATCATAAACTAATTCCATGGTTTGAACATGTTGAGGTTCAAGCCAGGCATGGATGTGTCCATCAACCTAAACGAGAAACAAAACTCCGGTTCTAACCATATTAATGGAAGGTGTTGACCTTAATATTTTGTAAGGGGTTTTGGGTCTCATCCTTTTCTTTTATGCACATTCATGACATATAATTATGTCATGTTCTAACGATTTCCTTAATAAAGTATGTATGTGACTTAATTTATCAAGTCTCATTAATTAAATTAGGAACCGGATTTCCTAATTCTAATTTCATACTTTATTCAAGGAATTATTTTGGGAAACCATTTCCAGAATTATCATAATCAATTTCGGAAATAATATGTTTAAGACTTTGATTTCTCTAAATCAAATCTTATTAAATTAAGAGACAGATTCTCTTAATTCAACCACATATTATTTTCATGAAAATCTTATTTAAGGAAATATACTCTATAGGAAACAATTTTCCTAATTAATTTTGGAGACAATAATATGTAAGAGCATCACCTCATAAATCAAATAAGGAAATTATCGTTTGAGAATCACCTCAAAAATTTCCAAGATTTGATCACATATTTTATTTATGGAAAATTAATATCAATAACTTAATTTGGATGGCTCCCCGAGGCTTAATCCAAATTAAACATTTGACAATTTAAATTCAATTTAGGAAATTTAATTATATCAACTAACTTTAAATTGGGCGGCTCCCCGAGGCTCAATCCAAAATAAAGAATTTTGTAAATAATTTAATTTTCAATTATAAATTTAAATGCCAATTAATATTCCCATAATTTGTCTAGACTTTCTTGAAAGAAAATGCCCAAAATTGTGAGCTTTCCATAAATGGAAAGTTTCCAAAAATAAAAGGTTTTAAGTTTTTGGTACAAAGAAAATTTACGTTTTCCCAAAATTGAAAAATTTTCAAAATAGGAAATTTTCAAAATTGGAAAGTTTTCACAATTATCATAAAATTTCAGAAACAGAGATATTTCAAAAGTTTGTGAAATTTCATGAGGATTTTCAAACTTTGAAATTCCTAAATCGAAAATTTACCATAATTGGAAAGTTTCCATAATTGAAAATTTTCCAAAATTGAGATCATGATAAAGCTTTCCGCAAAATAATTATATGATTATGTCGAACACAAACCTCGGCTCTGATACCACTGTTGGGACCGGGTGCATGTTGAAATGGATGCGGGTTCATAATTTTAAAATTAATTACGTGCAGTGGAATAAGTTATTCCATATTTGAGAGGCTTGATGGTTGAGAGGCCACTATATAAAGGACCCAAGGCAAGGCTTGGGTGTGAATTATAGAGATGAAGGCATAGACTCTCTCCCTCTCTTTCTCTCCTATGGAATAAATTTTCTTATCATGGTAAATCAATCCATGATTGATTTTATAAAATAAACCAATCCATGGTTCATTTTAATTTTCATAAAAAATAAACCAAACCTTGGTTTATTATATAAAAATTTATATCATCCATAATTTTATAAAACAAACCACACTTGGTTTATTTTATAAATTGAACCAAAAACTTGGTTCTCTCCCTTTGTTGTGACCGGCCAAGCAAAGAGAATGGAGGCCTTCTTTGGCCGGCCCATCCAAGCCAAGCCCCAATGAATTAAACTTATTTAATTCATCTATTAAGTCTTCAAAAGACTTAGCCATTTTACGCTTCTAATGCGTCTCTGAAAAATTCAGATTCGACTTATTGTTTGACTCAACCAAACTTAATCTCTCTTGATTGGAAAATTCAATTTTCAACTCGTTTTAAATCCCTCGGATTACTCATAGTGCATGTGACTAAATAGGCTTTCGATTTATGTTGGTCGTCTATAATTAATCAATTAATTATAGAACGATCATGAGTGTCACCTAGCAGTACATCATGTTCCCCAATTAATCGAAAGATCAACGGTTGACCTCGGAAACAATTTTGAAACCCTTCAGCAGCTATAATGAATCGTGCCTCATTCCCTTCACCATCTTATACCCACTTGGTTCAGGATATGGTCTATGTGTGTCAGTCCCCACTAGGCTGACTACGTCACACCTAGCCCAAGTAACGTTTTCTCGTCCTACGGATTCTAATTACTCTCATGTATTTAAGAGATTCATACTCTGAACATGTCATGCTCTTGCTAGAGGCTTCGAGTAACAATCCGACGATAGGCCTCGGGTATACATATCCTTGCAAGGAGTGGTGAATCTTTTGTAGGCTGTTCAAACATCTTCGGGCACTTCGGCTTATACCCAATCATCCTGGGTCCACACCTCCTTGGAGATGCTTGTTAGTGATATGAGAGAAGTGTCCTAAGGCAATCGCCTTATGATTGTAAAATATTTATATTAATAAATGATAATTCACTATTTGAGTATACATGCGTGTGTATTTGATTGGGATCTTAAACTCATCTACTGAATGTCCGCAATACAACTCACAACATAAGAGAATTTGTGATGAGATCACAACTAGTGATTATCTCTAAATGCGCAAATGTGAAGTATTGAAAATATCCCTAGTCGATGAATTGATAAAAACAGACACTATCAATTCTGTTGAGACTAGCATGGGTTATTCTCTAATCAGCTGATTCTCACTGGCTGGTGACATTGGGATGTCCGGAGATAAACATGGATGCTAGTTAAGGGAACTAGTTCATTGGAGTGACTAGCTGTAAGACTTCATATGGGAATCTACATGTAGATATGTCAATGAAGATCTTACTGCGGCTTAAGTGCGATGTTCCTTTGACTTGAGGTGTTCAAGTCATCTTGGTCATGGAGACTTATACTTTGACATCTTAAGCAAGCATCTCCAAGGAGGTGTGGACCCAGGATGATCGGGTGTAAGCCGAAGTGCCCGAAGATGTTTGAACAGCCTACAAAGGATTCACCACTCCTTGCGAGGAGATGTATACCCAGGCCTATCGTCGGATTGTTACTCAAAGCCTCTGGCCAAAGCATATCATGTTTAGAGTGAGAGTCTCTAAAATACATGAGAGTAATTAGAAATCCAAAGGACGAGTAAGACATTACTTGGGCTAGGCGTGACGTAGTCAGCCTAGTGGGGACTGACACCATTGACCGTGTCCTGAACCAAGTGGGTATAAGGTGGTGAAGGGAATGGGGCACGATTCATTAGAGCTGCTGAAGGGTTTCAGAATAATTTCTTCTGAGGTCAAACCGTTGATCTTTCGATTAATTGGGGATCATGATGTACTACTAGGTGCCACTCATGATCGTTCTATAATTAGTTAATTATAGACGACCAACATAAATCGAAAGCCTATTTAGTCACACGCACTACGAGTAATCCGAGGGATTTAAAACTAGTTGAAAATTGGATTTTCCGATCAAGAGAAATAAGTCGAATCTGAGTTAGTCAGAGGCGCAATGGAAGCTAAAAATGGCTAAGTCTTTTGAAGGCTTTTTGGGCGAATTAAATGAGTTTAATTCGCGATCGGTTCGGGTCGGTTTTGGCCGGCCAAAGAGGGTGTTAACCCTCCTTGGGTGGCCGGCCATTAAAGGGAGAAAAACCAATTTAATTGGTTTAATTAATAAGATAAATCCAGCGCGATTTATTTTATAAATTATGGATAAATAAATTTGTATAAAGAAATTTATATAAATAAATTTATAGAAATTTATTCTTTTTATGGAAGATTAAAATAATCCATGAATTGGTTTATTTTAATTTTATAAAATCAATTATGAATTGATTTTTCATAATAAGAAAGTTTATAAATTTCTTATAAAAAATTTATTCCATAATTTAAAGAGAAGAAAAGTTAGTTTTATTATAAATTAGTTTATAATAAAGACTTGGTTTAAACGGAATTAATTCATAAGAATTTATAGGATAAATTTCTTATGATAAATAATTAGTTTTATTATAAAGTTAGTTATAATAAAATTCATAAGAGAATTTATAGGATAAATCTCTTATGATAACTAATTTGTTTTATTATAAATTGTTTATAATAAGACTAGGCTTAAAAGGAATAAGCAATAAGAAAATTTATAAGATAAATTTCTTATAACTAATTCCGTTAATTCGGTTTAGAGGGAGACTTAGCAAAGGAGTTGCTACTATATAAAGGAACCAAAGGCTAGCCCTTAATTCCAATCGAGTAATTAAGAGATTAATTATTCTCTCCCTCTCTCTCTTAATCTCTTCTCCTCTCCCTCTCCCTCTCTTGCCTAGGGCTGGCGCCCACCCTTGTGGATTAGGGGCGGCGCACCCAACCAACTTCCAAGGTGAAGTTGGCGTGAGCAATCAAGAAGGAGGAGAACCCGAACACGAAGAAGAAGAAGCGGATAGCGACTCCTCTCTTCCCGGAATACGATTCCGTTACTTCGTTGGTTAGTTTTTCATTATTTTCTCTTATCCTTCTAGTTATGCCTTCCGAGAATCTAGTAGTTCTCGTCGGCACAAAACTCATGACTTTGCGAAGTCATCCCGAAGAGAACTCGGCGTGGACGCGAATAGAGGCGAAGCTTCCAAGGGACGCTACGGTTGGATCTCGTCCCTTTCTTCAAGTTACGCGAGGTATAAAAGTAAATTAGTTTACTTTTCCGCAAACTTTTATTTTATGATTATGTCGATACACTATAAGGTTGCATGCTAGATACGAAGTTAAAATAATTTAGGAAATTATTTTATGCAAACTCTTCCGCTGCACGTAAAAATTTTAAATTTTACGAACTCGTATCCTTGTCGACATGCACCCGGTCCCAACAATGCTTGCTTAAGATGTCAAAGTATAAGTCTCCATGACCAAGATGACTTGAACACTGCAAGTCAAAGGAACATCACACTTAAGCTGCAGTAAGAACTTCACTGACATATCTATATGTAGACTACCATATGAAGTTTTACAGCCAGTCACTCCAATGAACTAGTTCCCTTAACTAGCATTCATGTTTATCTCCAGACATCTCAATGTCACCAGCCAGTGAGAATCAGCTGATTAGAGAATAACCCATGCTAGTCTCAACAGAATTGATAGTGTTCGTATTTATCAATTCATCGACTAGGGACAATTTCAATATTTCACAATTGCACATGTAGAGATAATCACTAGTTGTGAATTCATCACAAATTCTCTCATGCTGTGAATTGTATCGCGGACATTCAGTAAATGAGTTTAAGATCTCAATCAAATACACAAACATGTATACTCAAATAGTGAATATTCATTTATAAAAATAAATGATTACAATCATAAGGTGATTGCCTTAGGACACTTCTCTCATATCACTAACAGAAACTATGTCCATCAATCCAAATATGCTAAGGAGTTAATAAAGAAATTTAAAATGGATAATTCTAAAAGCATAAGTACCCCCATGGCCACAAATGTAAAAATAGATAGTGACCCTGATGGTAAACCAGTGGACCTTAAACTTTATAGGAGTATGATTGGAAGTCTACTGTACCTTACAACCAGCAGACCTGATATCCTCTTTGCCGTAAGAATGTGTGCTAGATACCAAACCTGTGCTAAGGAAACACACTTAGCAACCCTAAAAAGAATACTAAGATATGTTAAGGGCACCCTAAATGTAGGGATTTGGTATCCTAGGACCTCAACCTTTGACTTGTTAGGATACTCTGATTCTGACTACGCTGGTTGTAAATTAGATAGAAAGGGCACAAGTGGAAGCTGTCAACTATTAGGAAATAGTCTAGTAAGTTGGTGCAGCAGAAAACAACACTGTGTAGCTCTATCCACAACTGAAGCTGAGTATGTAGCCTTAGGAGAGTGTGTAACACAACAACTCTTATAGATGATGCACACTCTTAAGGACTTCCAGCTTAACTACACTCAAACTCAAGTCTACATTGACAATATAAGCTCAATTAATCTAACTAAGAACCCAATCCAACATTCCAGAACTAAACACATAGAAGTTAAACACTACTTTGTAAGAGATCATGTAGCCAGGGGTGAGATAGTCCTTAAGCATGTAGACTCTAAATCTAACTTAGCTGACATATTCACCAAACCCTTATCTGAGTCTGAGTTCAGTTCACTAAGAAGACAGTTAGGATTATGCTTGATTGAATAGGCTTACTTTACTTCTGTTTTTCTTACTGCTTTACTCGATTTTAAAATCAATTTCTAAAATAATTTTAAAACTGCCTTACTTGATTTTTAAAATCTTTTTACAATTTTAAAATCAATCTTTCGACTTAGTTTTTTTTTTTGAAAAAACTACCACCTTCAAAACTAGGGTTTTTTCACAAATGGACTTAGCCTAGGCCCTAACCCTAGAACTGCATACACCTATAGATCTAGAAGATAGCATCTCACAAGCACCTTAGGGTACTTTTGACTGATAACCTAGAATGGGTTGAGATGCTTAGGTCTTTGCCTTAATTCAAGATGCTTTTAAGTCAGTGCATCTGCAATAATTGGGGCACTAAATACAAATTAAACAGTAATCAGGTTAAGTGTCAATCTAACTTGAACAGAACACTTAACTTGACTAACCCTAGCGAAAATTACTATTTATAACAGTTAGTAAGTAGCTAATTAGGTTAGACAGGACCCGACAGAGATATATCAAATTGATTTGGTCTAGTCTATATCTTGAATTGGTTCAGTACAACACATTATTCTTTTACTATATCCTTGTGCAATTTAGTTTTTCTATATTTACTTTGTTTTTTTTATATATGGCAAAGGGGGAGAGAGTGAAAAGGAGAGAAGATTTGAAAATTAAATTTTTTTTCAAAATTTTAAAATTTTCTTTATCCTTTCTTCAAAAAGTACTTAATTTAAAGTTGCCTTCAAAACCGTCTTTTTTCAAAAACTGTTACTAAGTACTTGACTTAAATTGTTTTCAAAAATTTCTAAGTACTTGACTTAAATTATTTTAAAAATTTTCTAAGTACTTGACTTAAAGTGTTTGTTATCTCTAAGTACTTATGTTCAAACTTCTCAAATAAGAAAAGTTTCTAAGTATAAACTTTCTAAAAGTACTAAAGAGATTAAAAATTTTTTCCAGAAAATGTTTAGAAAATTGTCTAAGTTATTAACTTGAAAATTTTTCTAAATGTAAAATGTCTAAGTATAAATTTTCCAAGTGCCCAACCAAATTTTTTTTGGAAAATGTTTTCTAAAACTTCTGTTGAAAAATGTTCTAAGTGTTGAAAAACTAATTCCATTTTTAGACTTAGAAATTTTTCAACCCCCACGAATCTTTGAAAACCCGAGGGGGAGATTCCTTCCAGGGGGAGGAAACTAAACTAGTATTTTACCTGTTTCGATTAACTTAACTTTTTGAAACGGGTTGTCATAAATCAAAAAGGGAGAGATTGTTGGTGCAGGCAGCACCTAAGTCAAACCTGGGTTTTGATAATGGCAAAGGTTTCAAATGTTAAGATATTATGTTGATATAACATGTTCACTAAGTGTACAAGAAAAGAAGCCCTAGGTACACTAGGCACGAAGTCCTGGTCGAGGACTGGGCACGAAGCCCTGGCAAGGAGCTGGGCACCGAAGACCTGCTCGGAAGGTGGGCACGAAGTCCTGGTCGAGGACTGGGCACGAAGCCCTGGCAAGGAGCTGGGCACGAAGTCCTGGCAAGGAGCTAGGCACCGAAGACCTGCTCGGAAGGTGGGCACGAAGACCTGGTCAAGTGCATCTGGCAAAAGTCCAACCGGAGGAGCCGGTTGGCAAAAGGTAAACTCTCCTGAGAGGAGTAGGTGAGGACGCGTTCCCCGTCGAGGGAACAGTAGGCGTCGGCTCGACCTAGGGCTCCATTTTGGAGACCCAAAGTCAGAACCAAGACAGCTACGGCTGTAAAATTCACTAACATGCTTGCTTTATTTTATTTGGTACTAACCCTGGATGCAGGACCGAAGGAACGAGTTTCTGCAGCTCAGAACGCCCCAAAGGAGAGGGGCAGCAGCTAGGTTGGGCGCCCGGGAGGTCCCGGGCGCCCTCAGTCAAAGCCAAACAAGAGTTAAGTAAGAAAACGCTTCAGAAGCACACTGGGTCGGGCGCCCCCTTGCTCCTGGGCGCCCCGGATGCCTCGGGCGCCCTAGGTCCAAGCCAACGAAGCAGATAGAGTTCAAGCCAGCGAGAAGCCTGCAGACCAAGTCAACCCGGGCGCCCCCTGCTTCTCGGGCACCCCCGTCAAACCCCGAGCCCGATCCTGGAGGGATAAGGGCTGGCCGAGTTGCGGATGAGGGTTTGCGGATCGGGAGACACGTGGAGGGTGCCCCCAGCTTCCCGGGCGCCCCCAGGTGCACTATATAAGGGGATCGACCCCTAAGGCTTCGACAACAATTCTTCCAACGCCAATACGCTCTTCGACTCAAGCACTCTGCTCCGGAAACCTTCCATCTCGAGATTCAAGTGTCGACGATGACCCTCTGCTCCGAAGCACAATCCACACCGGGCGTCGATAACAAAAAGTTTAAGTTTTAGTTTACTGTACTACAACTGTAATATTTTTCTATAAACATTTGCGCACATATAGAATTGCCCGCAGTAAACGGTCAACGACCGTGGGCCTTGGAGTAGGAGCCGACCGTGACTCCGAACCAAGTAAAATCACTTGAGTTCTTGTGCTGTGTTTTCAATTCCGCTGCGTATTCTCTTAACCTCGAATCCGAAAAGTTTTTAACGATATTCACCCCCCGCTCCCTCTATCGTATTCTCTCGATCGAACACTCTGGACTCACTGAATCCCCTCCAGTCAAGCCCCAGGTCATCAGCTCCTCAGCCGTTGTAGCTCACGTCAGAGGACGTTACAACCTGCGGAAGCAAACAACCAAACCTGCTGTAGCGAAAGCCTTCGGTTGACTCCCCTTGGATGATCCCTGAGTCACCTGCACGCTTAGCAATTCATTAGGGCAGCAAATCAACAGAGAATCAAAACAATCAGAAGTTAAGATCAGAGAAAGCAGACGCGATCAGACGTGATCAGAGAGTCTGACAGTGCGTTTGAATTAAAGTGATTGGTCACCGGACCGATCCAGGGATCGTGGATCGGTCACCGGACCGATCCACCGCTTTGCTGGGATTCCCAACTTTCGCAGCCACAAAGGGCCTAATCGGTCACCAGACCGATCAGAGTGCTCCTTGATCGGTCACGGTGACTGATCAGGCCACTCCTGGACCGATCAGGACACAGCCTGATCAGTTTGGGAGGCGTTTGATCGATCACGAAGACTGATCAATGGTTTCTCCCTAAACCAACTGCCTCTTCCCTGATCGTTCACCAGACCGATTAGGAGTTGATCAGTAAGGTTCCCAAACTCACTGTATGCTCCCTGATCGGTCACCAGACCGATCAGACATAGCTGGATCGGTCACCAGACCGATCCACGAAGGAACTCCGTGCCAACTTCCCTGATCGGTCACCAGACCGATCCAGGAAAGGTCAAATCCACTCTAAGTCACAAGAACAAGCTTCCAGCCCTTCTCTGACTCGTTCTTAGTCCCCGGACCAAGACTCCGTTCCCAGTTTCACTCACCGGGACTTCTCCCAGTTTCACTCACCAGGATTTTCATCACCTAACCCTCCGAGTTAGGAATTTTCACACCTAGCCCTCCAAGCTAGGACTTTTCCACACCTAACCCTCCAAGTTAGGAATTTTCATACCTAGCCATCCAAGCTAGGATTTTTCACACCTAGCCCTCCAAGCTAGGACTTTTTCACACCTAACCCTCCAAGTTAGGACTTTTCACACCTAGCCCTCCAAGGTAGAACTTTTTCACACCTAGCCCTCCAAGCTAGGACTTTTTCACACCTAACCCTCCAAGTTAAGACTTTTCACGCCTAGCCCTCCAAGCTATGACTTTTTCACACCTAACCCTCCAGGTTAGGACTTTTCACACCTAGCCCTCCAAGCTAGGACTTTTTCCCACCTAACCCTCTAGGTTAGGACTTTTCACACCTAGCCCTCCAAGCTAGGACTTTTTCCATGCCAGCGTGCGATCTCCCGATCCACCTGGACTTTACCCGAATTCATTCAACCAAACTTAAATCGTTGTCAACACCAAAACAACAATCGGGCCAAACTGCATTAACAACAAGAACCTATTGGGTCACACACTAAGGACACGATACTTCGGAGATTAATTGATCTTAGTTTGACTAAGATTTGATTCAAATTAGATTGATTGAGTTAGACTCAAGTGAATCCAATGGATTATGAGATTGAGGTCTAATTTGAGTTAGACTCATTTATATTAGACTCAACCACATTTGGATGAGATATTAATCAATTAAAATGTTTAATAAATGAATAATAGAGGAGGATGAAAAGATTCTCTTCATTGAATGGAGAGAAGTTGAAGAGTCACATGAGAAGATGTGCTCTTTATTGGCTTTAATGAAGGAAAGCTAAAGGGACAAAAACTCGTCATATTCATGAGATGAGTATAAAAGAATTTTCTTGTCATTTGGATAAAGTTAAGTCTTTTTCCTTCCCCTCTTCCTCCTCTTCTCCCTCTTTGGCCAAAACCTTATTTTGAGATTCTTGGTGTCTCTGCGAACTACCTCAAGTTGTTAGCACAACTAAGGTAGTTCTTCTCCGGAGTTGAGAGATTGTGTTCGTGTGGATACGCATAGAGGCACGGATGCTTGAACGTGCAAGAGATCCGACGTACCTTGGACGAGCGGGATAAACGAAAGGGCACACATCAAAGGTATATCTATAAGATAGGTAGTTGTAGATCGACTTTGTACGAGTTTTTTTTCGCATGGATCGCTCGAGGGATCTTATTTTCGGTGCATTTTTTTGTTTATGTCGCTTGGAGATCCCAACACAGTCGACTGCCAACTCCCTAGACCTAGGGGTTCCCTTCCCGAGTACAATTCTCTCAGCACTCGAACTCTCACGACTCAGCTGACTCTTCATCCAGCAGCCTCGACCTGTTGCCTTCAAGTCTTCTTCGACTTTGGCTCCGTCCCTCGGATGCATACGAATCCACGGCTTGTTCTTATGCTATCCTTCGCTTATGCCTCGAAGTTCGCTTCCCTCGGCTCATCGCCCCTGCTTTGTCCACGGTCCCTCAGATGCATACAAGCCCACGACTTGTCTCCTTATGCCATCCTTCACCGGATCCGAAGACGTCCAGCTAAGTCTATGTGTATCCTGCAAACCTGCACACTCAAATACACATATTAGATCAACATGAAACCCTTAATTATATTGACACACACATCAAAACTCATGATCTACCCGATCACACTTGGGTCGATTGCACCAACATATATCCCCGGCTTGCTTGAAGAACCTAGAGTCATATACATCCGAACAAGGCACCCTCTAATTACCTATATCAATAGGGCCCCTTTGATTTCTTCAATGGAGGGAATACATACAAGCTAGTCATGTTGATTAGATTTTACCATTCGGCCATGTTGCGTACACTCAAGCGGAAAAGAAGATCCATCCACCCTTGTGCCAAGTTGCAATTGGAAGTAGTTTGTAAAGACTGTCACAACTTCCATAAATGATGTAGTAAGTTACTTATCTGATATCTCCACAGCTATAATCTCATTTATTCAATTGTTATACTTTATAAGAGCATGGAAGAAAGAAGAGTTTCCGGTCAACTTATTTGAAGTAGACCACCTTTGCCCATTGCATGCAAAAAAATATGTTTAGCTTCACTCAATCTTATTACATCTTATTGGAGGGACTTGTATGTATCTGTTATAGCACTATTTTGTAATCTCTCTATTCGAGTATCCTCTAAGTGTTATCGCACAATCGCTACCCTAGAAATGCTCCATGTTTAACAATTTTAGATCACCTTTTAGTGCTTTAGGATTTGGTGGAGACGAAATTGAGTTGTACCATGACCTATTTACTGAGAGTATTCGGCCCACTTGACTTCCACAAGAGGCGAAAATTGTTCATGTTTTGCTTACATATTAAAAATTTTGAAGGGTTTAAGTATCTGACTATTGCCATCTAATATAAAAACAATATCGACTGATCAGATAAGCAACCTGACGAGGTGAAGTTTGCAAATCCTCAAAGTTGTGCATCTAACCAAGCTTTGTTTATGAGTGGCCTCCCCAACTTCGTCCTTAGCCTTTGTTGGGATAGAGTGAGGGGAGGTTCATTAGTGGAAAGGGAAGGGAGAGGAAGGAAAGGAAAGGAAAAGAATGATAACTTTCTTATATACCAAATCGAAGTGTAAGGAAATAGATCATGAGGGGTAAGAAAGGGTAAAAGTTCCCCTTCTCTCCCCTCATCTCCTTCCCAAATACGATAAAAGTTAGGTTGTATTTGGTTTGTCTGTTTTTCATTTTCATTTTCAGAGAAAATGTGATGTTTTGAAAAATGATATTTGGTTTGTATTTTCCACCTCTGTTTTCTAAAAAAATATCATTTTTCGAAAAATTAGAGAATATTTAAAAGTTATTTTTCAAAAAATGAAAAAATACGATTTTCTAAATAATGAAAAGAAAAATGACTCAAATCAAACGCAGCTTACTTTCCCTTTGCTTACCTTTCTCTCATCTCCTCCTAAAAAGTTTCCGCAAAACGTCATTCATTAATCCCGGGCGCCCACACGGTCGGGCCCACGATCATTTGTAGAGATGTAAATAGGAAATCAATAGACCACCATATGGGAGGATATTTTTCTCTGGCTCCGTCGAGAATTGACCCTTATTCATGTTGGTTCCATTATCATAAAGCCGCCCCAAAATTGCTTGGTTCAAGATGTGGAATCCATGTTAAATCACCACCTAGCAAGGTTATTAGGACTTGGGTCTCTTTCTTAAGCAGGACACTAAATCCATGTATCTTTACCGATAAACCAATTTCTCGATGTTGGAGTTGATCCTAAAGAAATACCACTTCCTCATGAATTTATCTTAAATCATAGCTTTTTGGCTCAACTTTATCCTAGTTTTCCGAGGCAGCAACCCCTTTTTCATCTTGAATTGGTCAAAATAAGCAGAATTATTTCTACAAATCTATCCATTTGAACTCAGTTATACCTTTGAGAGTCGACTCCTCCCAAACATACCATTAGAGATGGGCATTTTAAGTGCCAAAATATAATATTAGGAGGTATATGATATTTAATAAAATGATAAGGCATTTTTAAAAATATTAAAATTTCGTAGAGGTTTTAACTTTAAGAATTAGTAATTGAGAGAGGGCACATTGCAATTGTTCCCATTTGCGATTTCCCCCCTGATTTTTCATTAATTTGGCCCGTCGATTTCCATCCTACGACGGCATCTTCTTCTTTAACCACTGCTACCCAAGCATCCTCTCTCTCTCTCTCTCTCTCTCTGTTGAAGCGATGGGTCGAGCTCTGCTTTTCTCTTCCCTCTTCACGCCGAGGCTGAGGATTCCAGCGACACGCAAATCTTTCTCGCCCAATTCGACTACCAAGCACGCGCTGGGATTCTGCACCCGCGCGGCTCTCTCCGTATCCCCTACCGAGAGACGATTCCCTAAAATTTCGGCGGAATCAACAGGCTCGATCCCCCGGCAGAGCTGCTCAAGGTCGTCGAGACCGCTGCTCAATCCGGCGCCGAGGTTCTCGTTAAATTTGATTTGCTATCTTTAGTTAATCCAAGTGCAAGTTTTTTCTTCTCTTTCCTTTCTCTTCTGTTTAGAGTTGGAGATTCTCAATCATGATTATCTCCTTCCATTTGATGACTTTACAACATCATCCTCGTATGCTGTGAGTTACATTATGAGTTTGTAACTGGAGCTGCGTACATGGGTTAGATCAGTAACAGTTACGTCAGCTGCCAAAGTTAGGGTTTTTTTTTAATGTGCATTTTTTTATGACCTTTACGTCTATGTTTAGCAAATCTATTTTTGTTTTCCCAGTTAGATTCAGTTTGCATTCATGTTCTATTGTCTTGACACTGTTGGTCTTCTTTAGAATGTGGGATGATAAAAGCAATTTTCTGGCAAAACTGCAGTTGTAAATCTGTGGACATGCTTGACTTCCATAAAGTATTTGAATCTAAATTTCAAGAGAAAATTATATCTTGCCTCCTGATGTTTGCTGAACTTTTTCATTTTCCCCCTTAAGAGTTTTAAAAATAGCATATTACTCCTAGAGTATTAGCATATGAGATCATGCCTAGTCTTAATTTTGTCTAGTTAGATGACAGTGGACATCAATTTCTCAATTATGTGAACAAGGGAGGGTATGTGAGGGTGGTTTTGTCGATATTATTATCCTTGGTCAATCATGGCAGTCCTAAGGACCATTGTGTTTCCTCCACTATGGATGTATTGATGAGCCAGTTGAACAACCTCCTAAAGATGGCGAACCTCTAAGTTGTTGCACCCTTTGCCTTCTATCGTGCTATCACCACTATCAAAGAGGACGAATGACTAATTCATTTGACACTAAAGGCAATAATATTGACAAAAATACTATTATATACCTTCACGTGTTGGTCATGTGGTTGAGAAATTAGCGTAGACTGCATTTGACAAACAAAATTAAGGCCTGTAGGTGTTTTGGTATGCTATTATAATCTAAGGCGGTAAAATATTATTTTTGAAGGGGAAAATTGAAAAGTTCAACAAACTCTAAGGGACAATTTAAAATTTTTCAAATACTCCTTGTTCATTGTTTACAACCATATTTTAGATACAAGAACAAATCTACTTGGAAATGCTTGCAGATTTACATGCTTGCTCAACTTGCACTTGGAGTATCATCTATTTGTTAACTGAAGAGTTTTTAAAGCCTTGTATTATGCAATATACGAAATGAAAAGTTGCACTAACTTTTTGTCAATGAAAAACAAACTGCTCTCCCCTTAAATCTAATAAGCTTCAATATATATTGTAAGCATTCCTATATTTTGTGATGCACAAAAAGCTTTGGATGCAAATTACAATAATCTATCACTGACAAAGGCACACAAGTTTGTATATGCATCACCATTAGTCTAGTAAGATTTCGATTGGGGGCATGTAGTCTACGCTTGTTGTGTCGTGTGTACTCAAAAGCACACAAGTTTCTTCTTGTATCACATTGAATACCATGTGATTGTTGACTAAGGCATGTGGTCCCTACATATGCAACATGGTTGAAACTTAGGCTGCGTTTGGTTAGGGGTAATATAATCCAGTTTGTAATGTAATTGAGCCTCTAATGTAATCCAGATTATATGTTGTTGGCCTTGTAATCCAGATTACAACACTTTTAGTAGCTTTTGTAATGCAGATTACATTACATTACAGTTTTAAAACTGTACCAAATAAAGTAATCAATCTTGTAATATAATCCTGATTACATTATAAGGTTGATTACCCCTTACCAAACGTAGCCTTATCGTTTTGATAGACTACCAAAACTCGGTAATACTCACAACAGACAATGTCTCTTGTTGTTATGTCAATCATGTTAATGAGTAGGTCAAAATGAATAGAGATGAATGCTATTTTTTGTGTGTGTAATTTGGGTGCACAAATGATAATGTCAAAACTATACCATTTCAAATGGAGCACAAAGTCCAAACTTAAGTTCATATCTTATCTTTCGTTTTTTTCATCTCCTTTCTACTTCCATCTACAATTAGCCACTAGCACCATAGGTCAGAACGTTGGCAGAATATCAAAATATTGTTCTAGTCAAAGGTTGAAACTCTACACACCTTGAGATTTTCAATCTTGATTGTTACCTTCACCAAACCTCTCAATGAGACTCGTATTTCTCTTTTTGTTGAGCATGATTAGTATTTATACACCAAGTTGAGGGAGAACATTAGAATAAATGCTCGTTTCTATTTAATTGTATTGTTCTTTTTCCTTCTCAATTTGGTGGCTTGCAAAAATGGTTGTTAAAATTTAAAGCTTTTTTTCACAAAAAAAAATTTGGGCGAACAGAAGATCACCCATATAGATTAGTGTTAAAAAAAAACTTACAGTGAAAAAGAACATGAGTAACTGATTGAAGTTACTGAGTCGAATAATAACAGGAGAGCAAACATCTCTCATTAACTAACAACACAGCCAATCTGACTAACTGGCAGTTGACAACTAATGGATAACACCTAACTAAGCCTACTGAGATAACTAGAGAAAAATAACTGTTATCAGCTGGAAGATCATTTAATTGTTTGAGACTTAAAGAGCCATGACACAATTATCATACTGCAATTTCCATCCAATGCAATAATAGTATGTTCAGAACAGAAAACCTGCAACTCTGAAAATACAGCCAAATATCTTCCATGTAGGATAAAACTTGTATTTGTAATTCACCTGCTTGTTCTAATAATCATCTGTCGTGACTACTAGTTAACCATGATCATCAATAACAATTTTAAATCCTTTTAGAAGAATTCTGAAATCAGTTTGCTCTTTTGAGGGAACTTTATAAAATTAGTCGTTTAGTATCCCTCTCCAAAGATGCAACTTGCTGTTGGAATCATCCTTGCTGTTGAAGATGATTCCGTTCCACCCTCCGAACCTTCCAGACTTGGCTTAAAGTGTTCATTAACTTACATTGACACTGATTTCTGCCCATTTTTCCACCTTCAAAAAATCTGGAAATTAACCTATCAAGTTGAATTTTGGTAAGTAAGCTGATATGAAGCCCCCCTAATCTGGGCTCTGTTACAAGCATCGAATCTATGATCTCTGTTTTCAATCTCCCTTTGACAAAGAACACAGGCTTGATCTTCAATGATGTTATCCTTTCTCTTATCTTGGTGTGATTTCTGTCCATTTTCCCACCTTAAAAAAACTGGAAATTAACTTATCAAGTTGAATTGCAGTAAGTGAGCAGATACAAAGCCAAGTAATCTGAGCTCTGTTACATGCATATAACAAATGTTTTCTGTTTTCGCTCTCCCTTTGACAAAGAACACAAGCTTGGTCTTCAACGATGATACCCTGGTGTGAACTCTGTTAAGCAACACCAACCATGTTCAAAGCAGATTGTGTAATCACACTACCACTGTTACATTGTAGTATTTGATATGCTGAATGCATCAGAATGATTTAATTTTGTTCCATCTCCAAACAATAACATCTTTATCTTTGCTAGAATTCAAACACATTGGCATATTTGTAGCTATAATATTTGTTAGTTCCAGAAACAGATTAATATCTATATTTCCTGGAAGATTTAAACCACAATCCCAGCAAATAAATTCAATCTGGTTCACTCAGATCTTTGTTCAAGCTCCTTTCAAACAGCAGTGACAGCTCTTCTTCAAGAATAGAATCTGCAATCTATGCTTCTAAAAACTAGTTTTTAGCAATTAGCATTGCCAAACTCGTATCTGATTCTAGGTTTAAAGAAATCATGCGCTTGTAAGAAACTCTTCCATTTCTGTTTGGCACTGCCTCAGCCCAGTGCAGATTTTTCAGACAATTAACAGTGAAAATCTCCACTGCCAAGTGCATAAAATGGAAATATTGTGGAATTCAAGATTGATGACACCTATTCCTCCAACCTTCTTAGAGCTGGTTACCCAATCCCATCTGACTAAATTGGAGACTTTATCAGTATCCAAAGAAGCTCATAGAAATTTTCTTCTGATTTGTCAATCTCTTTATTCACTCATTTAGGAAGGATGAAAATGCTTGATATAGCACCATGTGACGAGTATATTATTAATTAAAATGAATCTTCCCCCAATAGATAAGAATATATGTTTCCATGCTTTAGGCTTGACTGAAACTTTCTGAATTCAGTTCTGCTGATAATTTTTGCTCAGTTTCCTGATTCCAAGTTGAAATCTCAAGTATATGTTGTGCTCCTGAGCTCCAAAAGTCTCTATCAATGCTTTCCTCTATCTTTTCCTTTGCCTATATAAGTGACCATCGATTTATCATGGTTAATTTGGAGGCCACTAACAAAGTGTAAAGAGCCAAACTAATCTTGGTGTACAACAGCTCTTTCTCATCAGCTTTGATAAAGATTAGTGTCATTGGAATATTGAATAAGCATGGTTTTTTTTTTGAGAAATTGACTTAGCAATTGATACATCTTGGACAAGACCAGCAGCTGAGGCTAAAGATAAAGACTTGTGCAACACCTTGGTCAATAAGATGAATAAAAGAGATGATAATAGTTTACCCTAGTGAAGTACTCTCCTATTTTTAAACCATGTACTAGCTTTCCCATTTATTATTACAGCTGTATGGCCAGTTGTATAATCATTTCTATCCAGTAAACTCATCTTGGTGGAAAACTTTACAGCTTCATAACTAGCAACAGACTATCTCAACAAACCATATCAAAAGGCTTTCTCAAAGTCAACTTTTTATCATAACTACCTCTCCATCATGTTTGCTAGCCCTCCATAGCAGTTAGCAAGTGATTCCTAAAAGGCAAATTGAAGAGTGACACTAGTTTTGCCATGAATCTTTGTAATCTAATTGCCTGGACTTTTGAAATGACCTTAATGACACAATTCCCCAAGGCTCTTTAGGTTTTTCTTCCTTGGTATGAGGACCAAATCAGCATAGTTGAGTTGCTGGATCTGCAGGTTCCGTTCATAAAACTGATTGAACAATTCAACAATATCAGCTTAAATTAGCCCCAAGCTGCTCTGATGAATTCATTATTATGCCATCAGAACCTGGTGTTTTTAAGGTTAGACATTGTTTTCACTGTGTATCCATTTTCTTCCAATGTGAATTGCTCAGCCGGAGAATGCAAGGAACTATTTTCAGCATAGTAGTTTTCAGGTTTATTGGCAATTTTGACAGAATCCTTGACCCCAAGTAATGATTTGAAATAGCATGTAAATTCCTTCTGAATATCTGCACAAGTTGTCAATTTTACCAGCAATGGTAATAACTGATCTGTTGCTTCTTCTTCTTGCAACATGATGAAAGAAAGAGTTTTTATCACCCTCTCTAATCCATCTAGTCTCTGCTCTTTGCTTCTCTTCACAAGGCTTCTTCTCTTCAAAGAAAGAGTTTTTAACCATCTGGTATCTATTAAACTTTTCTATGCTATTGTTTTATTTGTTTCCTTCTACATTCTTCTGGGATTCTGTTTTTCCTATTCTATAGTGATGGATTTTGCTAATCTCAATCATGTCATCCAAATTACAAATCACTAACTAATCACTGTTTCTGGATTCTGATAGCATATATTCTTACTTACAAATGGTTGTCTTTGTTTTTACTCTATCTATGCTACTCATACAAGCTAGATTTTGTTTGCTTTTCATATGTTAAATTAAGTTGATGGTCATTTATTAGAAAGAGATCAAAGACTAGTTTTGACTATGTTATATTGATTATATCTTAATATCCTTAAGATTTGTATAAGATATTGGATATTGTTTTATTTGATTCCTTCTACATTCTTCTGGGATTCTGTTTTTCCTATTCTATAGGGTTGGATTTTGCAAATCTCAATCATGGCATCCAAATTACAAACCACTAACTTATCACTGTTTTTGGATTCTGATAACATATATTCTTACTTTACAAATGGTTGTCTTTGTTTGTACTCTATCTATGCTACCCTCACAAGCAAGATTTGGTTTGCTTTTCATATGCTAAATTAAGTTGATGGTCATTTATTAGAAAGAGATCAAAACCTAGTTTGACTATGTTATATTGCACAATTACGGTTTAACTCCTTTGTGCAATATTTCATCTCTAATGTTTTCTGCTTTATTTTTTTGAAGGTTGTGTTGGAAGCTGTCAATAAGCCTCGCAACATTAGTTACAAAGGAATTACAGACTTAGTTACAGAGTAAGAGTAATTAGTTTTACACTTTTGGCTGCTGCTCAATGATGTATGATTTTATAAAGGGGGACTGATTGCTTCTTTATTTTTTCATACTTTTGTGTCAAAATGCAAAGGCGCCATTAAATATGCTAGCAATTTCACATTTTGTAGGTTGAAAATTTTAAGAGGAACAATTTAATTTTGATGTGATGTCTATGTTGTTCTTAACTTGATTAGAGTTGAAGGTGCAAAGGGTAGAAGGATAGGAAAAAAACTCCATTGACGTAATCAAGAGATCTGAAGAGTACCAATAATATAACCTTACATAAATTTAGGTAATGTCTTAAATAGAGTTTGCCAACTCTCCCTTGTCTTTCTAATACCATCCTTCCCTTCTATGTTTTAACCTTCACTCTCTACTCTTGAACCTGTAAGGACTACTTTGGGGGTATTTTTCTTGAAGAAAAATCTGCAATCACACTTTTTTTGTAATGCATTGGTGTCTTTAGTATTTATTTGTAATATAGACAATGCATGCTTAGTTATATTATCACTAATGTATTTGCCATATGAGCTTTTCGAAATTGTTCGTGGAAGTTCACATGATCTATTATTGGTATAGCATAGAATTATCCTAGTTTTGTTCCTTAAAAACTCATGCATATCTCATTCATGCTTGTCCAATTTCCTGCAGCACTGATAAGCAGAGTGAATCAGTAATCCTTGAAGTGGTGAAAAAGAATTTTAAAGATCATCTTATTCTTGGTGAAGAAGGTGGCCTTATTGGAGACTCTTTGTCAGAGTACCTTTGGTGCATTGATCCCTTAGGTTGGTTTTCTTGGAATTATTCTTTCCAAATAATTCTTGAATCATATATAGAGAACAGTTTAGATTTTAATTGAAATAGTATTTAACAGTTTGCACTAATTCTTGTTCTATACAAGCTTTCACTGTGTGAGATATACAATTTTAATTTATACACAATAATAGAAACTCCTTATAGTTTTTATTTTCTGAATCAAGCAACTATTTCTATATGTGAGATATACAATTTCTTTAATTTATACAAAACGATAGAGACTTCATGTAGATTTTATTTTGTAAAATCAAAGAACTATTTGTTTTGACTGCTGCTAGTTACATTTTGTATGCATATCAATAGTGATATAGAGGAATAAGATCTATATAGGTGACTTCAAATATTTGGGGCAAACACAACATGATGACAATGATGATGAGATACAATAAAAAGGCTATATGTGGTTAGTGATATAACTAATATTTGATTATTATAGACACAACATGATGACAAACACAACATTATTATAATATTTGATTATTATAAATACTTACTATTAGGTTAAACTAATATTTTAAAAAATAGAATTGAGTAAAATAGAAAAATGATAGGGAGAGTGAAAGGCAAAGTGAATGACGTGACACTTTGCATGCAGTGATCTCCAATAGGTATAGTGATTCAGGCGAAGGCCGATTTAACTAATAGTGTACATTAATGTAGTGATTCACTTTTTTCACTTTTTTACTTTTCATTGCTCAAAATTAATTTAGATTAACTAAAGTCTAAACATAATGATTAAAATCAAGTAGGTTTAAATTAAATTGAATTTAATTTAGGAGGTAATTTTTCCTATGTATTTAAGGAGAAAAGGAATAAAAAAAATTAAAAAGGATTTTTTTCATGTGTTTAAGGATGAAAGAAATAAAAAAGAAATTAAAATATGGGGAAGAAGAGATAGAATTAATAGAGGGAAAATAATCATTAAAAAATAAAAAAATTAACAGTTCAAAAAATTAAAATAAAAAAATGCCTAAAAAATTAATGGATAAAGAAATTTAAATTAAAAAAAATGCAGCCTTGTGCGGTAGTCGTGGTCTTGCGAAGCATCCATGGGACCCGTGTGAAGGCCCATACACAGCCACGAGTCTCGCGCGAGGCGTCTGTGCAACCGCGGGGGCTCACACGAGGCCTTCGCGCGAGCCTCGGTGTGCCAGTGGCGAGCAAAATGAGATGTTTTGCCTGTGCCGCCCGGTACTGCGCAAGATTTTAAACCATGGTTACAATTACCAAGTTATTTTCTTATTAATTCATAAGAGATCACCATGTTTATTAATCTCATTCCTATATTGGGAGATTTGTATTGTCCAAGAATGGTTTCTAAGATTGAGTTGTGCTATTTGAGTGACATGGTGATGTGCATGCTATGTGGTAGGTATACTTTTTAGTTTACAATTTAAAACTAAAAGAAGTATGGATAATATATATGGTAAATAATATTAATAGATCTAACAGATCATGACTTTTGAGCAAATTGCTAAACTTGACTGTTTAAGTTAATTTCAGGTCAAATTGCATATCATGTGTACCTAATACCAAGTAAATTGCTTAAAAGCTTGTTGACTTGGTGACATCTAGAGTTGACTACCAGTTTTTTAACCATAATAATTAGGTAAGGGATAAATTTTATATAACTACTGGACTGGTATGAGAAACAGCGTGTTTCAGATTTCGGCCTTCTAACTGTCGAACTGTCTCGATTTAATGCCATTTCTTTCTTATCCATTTAACTCTTCAAGTTGAATTTGTCTTGAGATGTTTGTACCTGATATGTAGATGGCACTACAAACTTTGCTCATGGATATCCAAGCTTTGCTGTATCAGTTGGGGTACTGTTCCGGGGAAAGCCGGCTGCTGCATCTGTGGTACGTGTTTTACTTGCATTAAAGCATATTATTATCTGAAAAAGTTTTCTGGCTGGCAATGGAATTGATGTTCAAAAATCTGTTCTAAGACTAATAGTAGCTCCTCAATATGTTCTGATGAGATGGAAGTCAATATCTTGGATAATTATACTCAGGCACATCTTGCCTACATGACACATAATACCTATGTTTCTTTCTACTTTCATTAGTTTCCTGCATTTTCATCAAAATGATGGCATTGTGAAATTCTTATTTCCTTTCTATCTAATAGAACTTCCTCTCAATTTTCTTAGGTTGAGTTTGTTGGTGGGCCAATGTGTTGGAACACTCGCATATTTTCTGCAACTTCAGGTAACAATTTAAAAATGAATAGCAAGCAAAGATGTTTTCTTTCAAGACAGTCTGGATTATTTAGGAAAAAAATATTTTTTTTTTCTTTAAAAGGTGGTGGAGCCTTCTGTAATGGACAAAAGATTCATGCTAGTCTGACTGATCAGGTAAATGGTCCTCTTCATACATTCCTCCTTTTTGCTATAGCTGTTGGATTTCTACAACCAGAGCTGCTTATAGTCCTTGAAATTCATTGTCTAGAAGATTAGTTCAAAATATTTTTCGCATTTCTAACCAGTTCGTTTGGGGGTCAGAAAATTTTCTTCTATTTCTGTTATCCACTGCTTTGGCAGCCTAACCTAGATATGATCTTCCATAAAAGGATATACGTGCTACCCTATCTGACACTGAAGACCACCATACCAATGCATGACTTTTACGATTTAATGGGGGGAAAACAAAATCAAGGAGGGAAAGAAAAATTAAGAAAAAAAAAATTAGAGCAAGAACTAAGATAAGGAGAAGGGTAGTCTTGAGAAAAGAAAGCATAACTGGAAAGGATGGAAGAAATGAGAGGGGGTGTCCTCTTGATTTGCTTCAATGAAATTGTTGATCCTGGATTTTCCATATTCTTCACCTGTAGGTTCCTATTTGATCCCCAGTGGCAGTCTACTCCAGAATCTATTAGGAAAGCACCCAAGAGGAAGCATCAGAAAAGATCATTTATTGTGTCTTCAGGATCCAGATTCCTATTCTATGACATAGGACCGCCAATATTAAAATCATCTAAGATATAAATAGACTTTTCTAGGGTCAGTGCTGGTTGCTGCTGTTTTAGGCACTGTTAATTTTGTTTGTTTTCCTTTTTTGCCATACCCATAAAGCACTTAGAAACTTAATCCCCATAATTATACCCAAGTTCAAGATTCAATTTTAATCTGCTAATCTATGTTGCCTGTTGGATAAACTATTAAATTTTGATCCTTGGTAAAATTTCAGGAACTGGTTAGTTTTCAGTTATGATATGTATAATTAAACACTCTATTATTTGCTAATATGCTCAGTGGATATAGTATATAGCATGACAAAAACCACAAATTCTGAAGGAGAGGGTAATTTTGTGCCTGAATGCCCAAAGACAATAGGCATTCTATCTTCTCAACTCTCATCTTAAGCTGACATTTATTTTTGTTCTTTAGGTGGAACGTTCTCTCCTGGTAACAGGATTTGGGTATGAGCATGAAGATCCCTGGGCAACCAACATGAACTTATTCAAAGAGTTTACTGATGTTAGCAGGGTGTGTTTTCATTTAATTTTATCCTCCAAGTTATATTTTATTTGATTTACCATCATTGTTGCACTTATAATGTATAGGGTGTAAGGAGACTAGGTGCTGCTTCTGTTGACATGTGCCATGTTGCCCTCGGCATTGTGGAAGCCTACTGGGAGTATCGTCTCAAGCCGTGGGACATGGCCGCTGGTGTCCTGGTAATCTTATTTGTCTAAAATGCATTAACTATGCAAATTATGGGCAATGAAAATATCTTTCACTTTTTACATTATTTTCATCATATTTTACCACAATCCAGATATTCAATAAATGGAATTATGATTTAGGGCGTTCTCAACAATTAGCACTAGGGAAAATTGTGTCAGCTTCCTACATGTTATTTCTCAAGGTTTTAAAAAAAAAAAAGGTAAATCCGTTACCTCCCCCTGAGCTGGCCCCACGATATGGAATGAGGTAAATTCAGGTATACAGACAGGAAATAGTCAGTTCCTAAGGATCGATCTCTGATTGCTACGTCAAAATGTCATGTGCCCACCGTCTACGCTATGCCCTGGGTGCATTTCTCAAGGTTTCCAAGCATTTACCGGAGTGGGTTCATGAGTATCTTGAATTCCATGGAGTTGATATATTCTTTTGTAGGTCCAAAAGTATCTTTCCGGAAGATGACTTATGTCCTTATCTTTTGTATTTTATTCCTCTCTTTTTCATGATTTCTAATTCCTTCACGAGAACACTCTTGTTGTATGTGATTGATTAAACTCAACATAATTTTATGTATATTTTGGCCGGGTCATTTCTCTCTTTTTCCACTAAAAAAATATATTAATTTGGAATCTGCTTAATTTAGGAGGTTACATTGAGCTGGCTACTTTGTATCATCTATTGCTGTCGGCTCCTCTGTCTAATTTGATTTATCATGCAAACTTTTCAGCTTGTTAGCATCCTCTTATGTATTCGCTTAGAAGATTCTTTCTACTGCAGATGGTTGAAGAAGCTGGAGGAGCTGTTACACGAATGGATGGAGGAAAGTTCACTGTCTTCGATCGATCAGTATTGGTATCCAATGGTGTTGTTCACGAACAGGTTCATTCTACCTAATTCATCCTCATTCATTGCTGCGAATTTCTCACCGAAACCTTGTGTCTCACGTAGATTTTACTTTAGTTTTTCTAGTAAAAATTGTTTCTTATCTGTGACTGAATGCTTTAACTGCAGCTCCTGGAGAGGATTGGCCCCGCAACCGAAGAGCTAAAGAAGAAAGGCATAGATTTCTCACTGTGGTTTAAGCCGGAAAACTACATTACCGATCCCTGAGTTGGTTTTCCACCTCAAATGCCGCAGTTAAAGCAAAATTTTCTTTCGTCACAGATAAAAAGTTGGTCATTTCACCGATTTCTTCTACTGTTCTACTGAAGCCTGGTTAAAGTTCTCTCGCAAAGGTATTGATTGGTTTCGATCAAGTATTTATACCATTGCAATAAGCTCTTTCGATATATCTTACATTTGTGTAATAAATATATATATATATATAAATCTTAGATTATTTTTTTGTTTGAATCTATTATCTTATTAAAAATATGAGGGTTTTTTAGATCATAAACTCATTTGTATTTTTTTAGACCCGTAACAAATAATGCATTCGCATATATTATAGATTTGTGTGTTTGCAGGCTCAGAATTGATTCACGATTTGATTCTTAACTACGGTATATTGTGAGATATTTTCATCTAGTGGGATGAAAAATCTGGATGTTGAATTACTAGGCTATCCGCACCATGTTGTGGCTGTAGTGGGCTGTAGCACACTCCAAATATACGACTAATTACCAATACCTACCGTTCTCGCGAGAGCCCACACATTAAGGCATTGAAATGAGCATGATTCATTTTAGCTTGTTACAACAGCAAAACAAATGGAAATATATCAAGTCACACAATATAAATTATGGGGGAAAAATCATAAACAATTTTTTTCTTAACCAAATCAATAAAACAAATAACATAAATCATTCCTTAAAAAAATCTATCACCATGTAAACTGTTTAATCATATAATAATTTTATTACATAAATAATAATAAAAAATATAATTTGGAGGGATGAATTTATTTGTGAATCAGTATAGCCATCCAGAATAAGTAGCTTTCTAATTAATTTGGTATATTTGTCGAACTTGATGTGATGTTGATGTGATGGGTCAAGACACGAATGACGCAATCAGATATGTCTACATGTATGCTGGTGGGTTGTCTCAAGTAGTAACATCGAATCTATTAATATCTATAAAATATAATTTTTTTATTACAGTACGTATACAGACATGACATTCACAGGGAATTTACGATTTCCGTTTAAACCAAATAGGACATGTGATCTTTGTATGCGATCTTTACATGTTACATAGAAAATATGATCTTTGCATGTTACATAGAAAATGTGATCTTTGCATGTGATTTTTGTATGTTACTTTTCATTTTAATTTTTTATTTAATAATAAAAATTGATGTATATATATTATCACTAAACATCTTATTTGAATTGTATAAAATTTTCGTGCATCATACGAGTATTACATTAGTTTTATCTAATATAATGAGCTCAAATTTATAGGTCAAATAAATTTATAGGTAAACCCATAAGGAATACTGCATTCGTATATATCATATATTCATATGCTTGGTGTATATGTAAAAGAGTTGAAACCCCTAAAGAACAATCAAACTTTCAGGAGGAGATGACAAATTATAGACGGATATTTAGAATGTCTAAACAGTTTGGTCGAGGCACTCAGCTTCTGACAAAGGCGAGACAATTGATAGTGTCTTTTTATGGTGTATCATTTATGGATGACTAGAAATTGCCAACTTGTTTGGTATCGGGCAGCTAGAATAGATGACATTACAGAATTGACAGAATGTTCAGGTTTAGGGTTTGGTTCATTTTGTTTTTTTTTCTATTGGAAGTTTTTAGTGCCATCACATTCAACCTGGAAATGTTGAGTTTGTATTGCACTTTTAAAATTTTCCATTTAAAATGTGAATTTATTGTGTATCAAACACAATTCTTGATTCACTAGGAAAAATCTCTATTTGATAGTTATCGTATGCAACATTCACTCTATCTTGAAGAAACTCTTTCAATAATGAAATATATGTACACCCACCAAGTAACATTGAATATGGAGTGATTTGTTCGGTCTCTTAGAAATTTTTTATCAACCGCTAAAATAAATCAGAGAATGCTCATATCAAACGGTAAACCTAACATTCCATAGTTGCGCGCTCCATTTGAAAAAAAAAATTCAATAAAATGTGTCACAGTTGGGAATCAAATTGTGAATATTCAAATGATAATTTTACGTTCTTTCGTTTGTATCATAACTCCAGGAGCAATTATTTCTACGAGGACAGAACTATATCCAAGTGAAAATAAAGAATGTTTCTATTAAATATTTGTTTAAATAAAAAATCAATTTATTTTATATAGTTTATAATATCATAAAGACCTATTATGAGTCATGACTTGGCTAAAATATAATTATGTGTACCGAACAGAGTTAGAATTGGACAAAATTTGTAGTTAAGTGGCACATTATAGCTTAAGACTAACCATATCTCCATCGAAGGTTTTAAACCAAGTCAGTAGATAGTCTACTCCTATTCATCTGAATACATTGCTCTTGTTCATATTATTCAATACTCATTACGAGTTGACGTAATGAGTACTGTAATAGTATTTAGATTCAATTTTCAACAGATATAAAAATATTATTTGATCTCCCTCATGCAAAAAGTTATTGTACTAGGCAAAATATCCTTTATGATTTATTCTCTTTCAAAATGTGTAAGGCAGTTCTGGAGAAGCCGTTAAGGTGACGACTTTACCTTGTACTATAATATTTCACTAGTATAATTTTTTTTCGTTTTCATGTGTTTGTCCTTCATCAACGTATGACTTTTCATTGTAGAAACCACCTTGTCAAGCTTCTAGTTTATCTAATGTAAGTCTGGATTGACTAATGGTTAGTACATGAGTGTTGTCATCTAATTTATCTAATGTATCACTCCCGAGCATAGCATAATTAGTACTTGAGTGGAGGGTTGTCACATTAAGATGAAGGATCGATTTTCTCGTAGGATTCATTCCTTTTGAGAAAAAACATCCCATCAATGAGAGATGATTGTATATATTCTAATTTATCAATTTATATTTCATCATAGAATCGACAATACTAAATTATTTCACATACCCTTTTTACCTAACCCACCACATTAGTTCATCTAATGTAGAGACTTCTTATGTTCGATCCATGTCATTCTATCCTCTAGTTTCCAAGTAGGAATGTTAGGCCCTCTAATTCATATCCATTCGATGCACTAAACTTTTTGAGCTCCAATTATTTTATGCCCATGTTACATGCCTTGGTCATCATCTTTAATTGTTAGGCCCTCTACTTTTGACTTCTGATTATTTAATTAATTAAAAAACATTTGCTAGCTTTTTTAAAATTTCTTTTCTTTTTTTTTAATTTATGTATTTAATTCTTATTAATTTTAAACATGATCTATCCGACCCTATTAAAATTTTTTAACTACCAGAGTAAATTGAATGATAAAAAGTGATTCGCTCGTCCTAGTACCCTTCAACCTACCCAGAGTTAACATAGAAAGGGTAAATCACGGAGGTTACTAATTCGGATTCTGTAGCTAGCGCGTGGGGAGAGTGGGCATACTAGCTTTATCAGGTTTTAACCCTCAAACTTTAAAATGACAATACTGTTGGGGTTGCAAGGTTCCAAGCATAGTCTCACATTGAAAATACATGGGAAAGATCATAAACTTATAAGGGAAAGATATCTCCATTGGTACGAGGTTTTTTGGGGAGAGCCCAAGAGCAAAACCATGAGAGTTTAGGCCTAAAGTGAGCAATATCATACCATTATGAAGATATCTAAGTTCCTTTTGGTCTCAACAAGTGGTATTAGAGCGCATGATTCGTTTTGGAAGAACTCAACATCAACCGAAATATCAAAATGACTTTTCAAGAGGGGTATAGTACTGCACGACCACCTTTCTTCGACGGTAACGATTTCACATATTAGAAAGGTAGGATGGAATATTATTTGATGAACGATATTGAGAATTGGTTTAGTGTTGTAGGTGGTTTCGAGATGCCGAAGGATGAGAGTGGAGTACCTCTCCTAATTAAAAATTGGACAAAAGAGATAATGAAGAAAACTCAAGCAAATACCAAGTCCACAACAACTCTACAATGTGGCCTTTCCAAGGAACAACTAAGTAAAGTTAGACCATTCAAATCCGCCAAAGATCTTTGGTAAAAGCTGTTGGAGCAATCTATGGTCCGGAGTGACCATGTGTTTTGATGTTTGGGCAAAGGGTTTAAGTTAGGTTCACCCTTGTATTTTGATATGTGTATTTGAGTGTGCAGGTTTGCAGGATACACATGGGCTTAGCTGGATGGTTTCGAGTACGGCGAAGGGTGGCATGGAGGCAAGCCGTGGGCTTGTGTGCGCATCCGAGGGACCATGGATATAGCAGGGACGATGAACCGAAGGAAGCAGACTTCGAGGCATACGTGAAGGATGACATGGAGGCAATCCGAGGGCTTGTGTGCATATCTGAGGGACGAGGGCCAAAGTCGAAGAGGGCTTGAAGGCAACAGGTCGAAGCTGCTGGAGCAGGGACGATGAGTCGAGGGATGCGGACTTCGAGGTATACGTGAAGGATGACATGGAGACAAGCTGAGGGCTTATGTGCGCATCTGAGGGACGGGAGCCAAAGACGAAGAGGGCGCGAAGGCAACAGATCGAGGCTGCTGGATGAAGAGTCAGCTAAGTCGTGAGGGTTCGAGTGCTGAGGGAAATGTACTCGGGAAATCCTAGGGTTCGAGTGCTGAGAGAAATGTACTCGGGAAGGGGAAACCTTAGGTGAGGAAGTGGACCAGTCGACTGATGTCTGGGCAGTCGACTGGTATATGCCACAGAAAGATCAGTTGACTGCTAATAGGACAGTCAACTGGTGGTGGCTGGAAATTCGAACGTTAGGCTTGCAACGGTCGAATTTAGGTGGGATCAGTCAACTGATAATGGATCAGTAGACTGGTAGCGGGTTTCTTAGCCTTGATCACTATTTAAAGGGGCTCGATTTTGGCTGAGAGTTTTTGATAAAATGAGCTTGGTTAGAGCTCATTAGTAGTCTGTTGTGCTCAGAAGTGTCGTTCGGGTTGTGACGAGGTTTCTCCACCCACAGGAGCTACACGAGCTAACCGGAGGGCATCCGGGGAGTCATCCACAAACGGATCAGGATCGTCCACCATACGGACAGCTGTGGAGTAGGAGCCTTATCTCCGAACCACGTAAAGGTTTAGTGTTAGCGTTTGTTTTATTTGTGTTATTATTGTTTCCGCCTACGCACGCTAACATCGTAGGAAAAAGCATCAAGAAAAAGCTATTCACCCTCCCCCCCCCCTCTAGCTTCACGGTAAGATCCTAACAAAAGCTTATTGAATTAAATGAAGGATAAGCGAATCAAGAAGAGTTAAGAAAAATCTCTTGGTAATCCAACTTCAATCCTTCACCATGAAGACCAAGGAGACCGTGACTTCATGTAATAGGTGAGAAAATTAATAATAGGGATCTTGTAAGGTATGTGCTTCAATCGTTCCCTAGAACCACCTTATGGGCTTCAATGGTTGATGTTTATAAGGTCTCAGGGATCTCTCTTTAGTTAAGCTTGATGAATTATTTTGCGAATTTGAATTACATGAACAACTAATGTGTCTTCAAAAGAAAAAAACATAGCTCTTATGGTAGAAAAAGAAAGAAAGAAAAAGAAGGATAAGAAGAAGAAGACTTCATCCTCATTATCATCCAATTCGGAAGAATCAAGCGCCTCAATGGATAGTGATGAAGAAGCGTATATGGTAAGAAAAATTGAGAAGAGCTTTTAAATATTTTTCATCTAACAATCTCATGATAGGAAAAACTTAAGAAGCAAGAGTAGGACTAGGAAAATCATTTGGTACAATTGTCAAGGAGAAGGACACATAAGGGATGAATGCCCACTTTTGAAAAAAAAAAAGAAGGAAAGAAGGAAGAGAAGAAGTCAAAAGAAAAAGGGAAGAAAGTTCAAAATTTAAAGGCAACATAGGATAATCTGTCATCATCGGAAGAGGAAGAATACATTGTCTCTCATTTTGCACCAATGGGAGTTGAAGACATTGCCTCCACGTCATCCGAAATTGAAGAAGAAAAGAGCTTAAGTGAAGATGAAGGGAGCTCAAGTGAAGGGGGAGGTTAAACTTCGGACTTGAACGTCTCGGTGAGGTATATAATATACCCACTACAACTTTAATGAAGCAGATAGCGAAGATTTCGATATCTTAAAGTGATGGTCACAGAAGACTCAAAGTTTTCCTGTTCTCTCCATGATTGCCAAAGAAATTTTACCTTGTCCAGTGTCAACTGTTGCTATGGAGCAAACGTTCAGTGCCGGCGGCAACATATTAGATGAACGACGATCAACTATGTCTCCTGACTCATTGGAAGCTCAAGCATTACTGACGATTGGACCAGAGCCGAGAAATGAATCCAATGAATGTAACTTTCAGAAGACGACGTCGAAGAATTTGATATCGAAGGAACGAATATAACGAGAACAGGAGAAAATAGAAGTGAGTGATGTAAATGGTAAAAGGGTAAAAATGTAAAAGAACTACGTGAGCTTTGATTCTCCTATACCCTAAGGGGATACGTAGACAATTTAAATAAGTGCAAGTCTTTTTTTAATAAATTTTATATTTTAATTTTAATTTTTTAATATAATAGTCCCGAACCATCGCGAATCGTGAGCCGGCGATTTCGAACCGTGAACCGTAACCATCTTGGACGGTTAAGGTTAAGGGTCAACCTCCCATGAACCGTCAAACCGGTGGTTCCGAACCGTTGAACCAGCGGTTTTGAACTATCGATTCTGAACCGTGGTCGGGTCTAAGATGAATTAATTATATGTTGATATTGATGAGGGTCAAGATGCATGAATTCTTTCCCATGTCTATGGACACATTAGGGATATTCTGTCTCAAAAATTTTCTATCCCCATATTTTAAAATTGTTGTTCATCATCGGTGGCAGGCCCAATTGTTGCTCAGATATCGCCGGTGGCCTTTGACAGCTGCCCGATCAAACTATACCATAAGGAAGGTGAATTCAAGGGGATCGTCATTAATTGCAATCTTATCGAATTCCGGTTCTATCCGGCGAGATCGCAATTGACAACAATCCCTATGGGTTCACCGTCCCTAGGTATAGTTTAGTTGGGGCGGGTGGCTGTAGGTCGTTGGTAATGTCAGTATAATAAAACGTGCCATGATGAACGATGAATTTGAGACATTGGGATGAAAATTTTTGGGAGAGAGAATTCGAACTCCTATGGACATCTTTTTAATTTCTTATACATTTAAGAATTGAAATTGGATTTTAATGAATTAATGAATAATTTTTTTAATAAATGATTAATTTAAGAATGTAGAACTACAGTACTCTCTGATTTTTCTGGTGATTATAGAAAATATTTATAAAATATTTGATTGATTATCCCAAATTAATAAATTGAATAACTAATATCAACTTAAAAAACAATAATAACAAAAATAATTAATAAATTTTAATGTATAAAAATACTCACAAAGAGAACTCTAAATCTAAATGATAAGAAAAAATTGAAAGTAAACTTGAGAAAATTGATATTCATATATTAGATAAGAAACTTTTAAATTATTCTTATATTTCTCTTTCATCACTAATAATTGTTTTAGGCGATAAAAGAATTTCTACGTGATATTCCACATGTCTCCTAATCCAAAATTCTTCATTAATATAAAATTTTGATATATTTAAAACTTAAAGCATAATTAAATATAATTAGCACATATTATTTAACCACTTTTGTTTTAGTTGCCCATGGGAATTGATTGATGGATGAAATAAACCTAACAATTAATGTTGGAATTATTGACTTTGTCGTTGAATTTCTCATGAGATGAGTTTTAGCACCAAATGTTTATCAAACTTTAATTTGTCATTAATTATGACTTCATTTTTGTTACTAATTTTGCATGCTTAATGTTAATGGTAAGTATTTAAACAGTCAAAAATAATATATATTTCTAGTATCAAAATATACATAATTAAGAAAAAGGATAGGTTTGTTATCTCAACGGTCCACGGATATAGAGATAGATCAATTCAAATACACAAGTGTTAGATGTAAGATGGGATGAAATTAGATCATCAATTTTTAGAATTGATCCCTGACTATTATAATGTCGTATATCCACCACCTGCCTTGGGACAAAAGAAAGAAATTTATAATTAAGAATACTAAAATTTATAATTATAATGGTAGTAAAAGGGGCTAGCAACCTCACACGCCTGGTCTCATGTCCATCAATAATAAGGTAAATTGAGAAGTGTTATAATTGACTATTATGAGGAGAATATTTTTCTCGACGTTATCATAAACCTGGACCATTATAATAATATTTCTCCCACAATAACTAATTCAATGATGTATTAGGAGCAAATTAAATTATAATTATGTTCCATAAAAGAATTGTTGTCTTTCCTAATTTACATATGATTATTATATTACATGTTATAATAACATTTCAAACAATTGCACATAAAAAATTACTAGAAGTTAAACTAAATGAATAAATTTGAATATATTTATCTTCAGCTCATTAATATTTATGAATAGATATTATGAATTGTTCATGAATAAAATTCATGAATAATATTTACGAATAAAATTTGTGAATCATATTTATCGATAAACCTGTTATTAAAATAATAAATAAATAAATAACTTTCATAATAAATAAAAAATTTATATTGTCAAGTTCAACCAACAAATCAAATAAGTTTTGAAATATAAAAATTTCATACAATCAAATAATTTTGAATTGAGAGCTAGATAACGAATCAAGCATAAGCTTATAAAAAAAGAAACCAAATAAATTTAAACAATCATTTTAACGATTCAGTTCATTTTAGACTAGATTTGACTTGGCTCGGCCTGATTATCTTATCAAATAAACTTAAACACCATAAAACTTAGCTTATTTACATCTCTATTTCTAATGTTGCAATAGTATTGGAGAGGGACATTTGACAAGGTTCGTGTGATCTTTTTCGAAAGAACAAGCGAGTAATTTAAGTTGATTTAAAGGGTATTTATAACTTTTCACGATCAATCAGTTAGGGACACCATTCGACAAAAATAAAGTGCGAAACACCATAGGTGGAAAAGCAAAAAGGTAAGGACCAATTTAGAAAATTACCTAGTTTATCATTCTATAAAAGGTCATATGTTGATCAACCTAATTGATCATGTGACAAAAGCTATTCGTTCGGTCCCAGTGCTTCCGCCAACTCATCTTAGGACAAACACGAATGAGATAAATTACGGACAATGACTAGCACATAAGAAAAATAAATACTAGTTTTGTCGAGATTTGATTTCCAAATTTGTGATGAGACAACCTAATTCATCAAAAACTATGCAAAAGAGGACTTTGATGGGAAAATTGAATAAAATGTAGAGTTTTTAGAACAATTGGCCAATACCTACTATCCTATTTAAGCATATTCTTCATGTTTTGTTGTTCTATCTCTATTTGTTTCCCCTCCTCCCTGTCCCTCTCCCACAGAACGCATGAATTGACAAGTCCACTCCGACTCGGTCCGAACTCCATCCAATAAAAAAACCTCCTTTTTCTCCTTCTTTCCTCGCCTCTTCCTCCTCTCCGCTGCTCTTTCGCTGCTAGGACCGCTATACTCGCCAAGGTTCGATTTTGATCCCCCTTCTTGTTCCTCGACGGGTTTCTTCTCGACATGGCTGCTGCTTTTTTTGCTTCTTTGGTTGATGATCTTTTTTTTTTTTCCTGTGGTTCTTTGAGTACCATTTTTTTTTTTTTGGGTTTCCGACATGTTTAAAGGCGGCAATTTGATTTGGTTTTGGCTTCGTTCGCCTTTCCATGACAGTTGGATTTCAGTTAATTTTACGCTCGTCTTGTGGATCCGAGGCACTCTCATTTTTTTCTTCTTTTTGTTTCTCTCGCTGTTCTTTCAAATGTACTATCTAATTAAAGAAGATAGTTTCGTTTCCATCGAGAATGATTAGGTTGGATTTCTTAGTTCGCCCTATTTCCATCGAGAAGAATTTTTTTGTTGGCCTTCTTACCAAGATGAATTTGGGTCTGTTTATTGAACTTTATGTTTGCCTCTGCTACAGTGGCCTTGTTCTGGTCGGCAATTGGAGGTTGTGTTCGTTGAGAACAGAAAACCCTTGAATTTTACTATGAAGGAAACTTCTCCCATGCTGCCTAGCAACAGGAACAGAAATCAGCCTAGAGCTGTCAGACCTTGGCCCCTTGCAGGTGCATAATATTGCTGATTGGAGATCTAATGTTTTCTTCATTGGTTTCATGGTCTCATGTTCCTTTTCTTCTTCTTCTTATTATTATTTTGAAAAAATGAATTCTACAATGTGTCATATTGTTATGGCTTTAAATTGTGTTTTGGAGTAAAATTTATTGGAGATTATGGCTCTATCATAATGTTGAATTTTATTTATCAAGCCAATCGTGATCTGTAGTTCTGTAAATGATTATTTCTGCACTTATCTTTCTCTTACCTCGTTAAAGTATAGAGTATATATGTGTGTGTATAGTGCTTTATCTTTATCTTAATTTACATTTTGCAGGAATGGATTACCCGGATACAAGACGCAAGCCTCATATTATTGGGAAACTGCTTATGGCAGTTATACTGACAGTCTTCTGCATACTGATTCTGAAGCAATCACCGGGTTTCATGGGCACTAGTGTGGTATGCTTTGATCACATTTCAACTAGGAAGTTCGAAAAAGATCAACCATGTCAATTATGTTTTATGTTGTATAAAACAATCAATTTTTCTTCAATCTGGCATGTACATAAGGAATTATAAATATGGTTCGTCTGTAGATTTGAGAAACCTTTTCTCATTATACTTGTGGACAGTGCAACAATTGCTACAATTAACCTCATATGCCTCCCTTTAGATTCTTATTTGTTGATTTTATTAGTTTGCAAATTACTTTCGTCTTGTATTTTGTGTCTTTCATCTGAATCAGAATATTTATTATCATTGCAGTTTTCACGGCATGAACCTGGAGTGACTCATGTCTTAGTAACTGGCGGCGCTGGCTATATTGGTTCCCATGCTACACTTCGACTCTTAAAGGATTCATACCGTGTTACAATAGTGGTAATATGGCTTTCCTAAGAAAAACAGGGTTGAATGGTATTATCCTGTATGTCCACTAATCAAATCATCTTAACTATAATTAATCTTTCTGGTTGTAGGATAACCTTTCCAGAGGAAACCTTGGAGCTGTTAAGGCTCTCCAGCGACTATTTCCAGAGCCCGGAAAACTTCAATTTATTTATGCAGATTTAGGAGATGCAAGAGCTGTATCCTGATCTTGAGAATTTCTTTTGTTTAAAATTTACTCTTTGGTGATTTTTTGACACAACAGAGTCAGCCATAGAGAATCACAATCACCAGGAATGAACGCACGCACGCACGCACAGTGAAAGTGAATGCCTCAGTGAAAACTTTGACCGTCAATCGGCGGCACGTCCGAGGCCCAATCGTCGATCGGACACCATCAGCGGCCTCCGGCCGCCGCCTTGAACCAAACTATACCTTGGGGGGCACGGTGAACTCGTCGGGGATCGCCGCAATTATGATCTTGCATCATTCACCGTCGATCCCGACGGATTCACCATTGCCGGCGATCCGACGAGTTTACCATCCCCCCAAGGTATAGTTTGATTTGGAGTGGCGATCGGAGGCCGCCGGCGATGTCCGATCGGCGATCGGACGTGCCGCCGATTGACGGTCAAAGTTTTCACTGAGGCATTCATTTTCACTGTGCAAATCGTTTCCATATATATATATATATATATATATAATATATATATATATATATATTCTATATTCAAAATAGAACAAGATAATACCTAGGGAAAAACATCTAGCAATAATAAATGATTTGACTAATAAGAAATGAACATAATTGAAAAGCACAAAGAAATAAAGCATATATAATGTTACACATAATGATTATTTATTGAAATAAGATAATGGATGGTTGATTAAGTTCATGCCTCATCATTCCCTCCCACTTTGGAAGAACTCGTTCCAGTTTGTTGCCTTTGCTAGAGTTTGGCTTGATGTCACTTATCACCAACTTATTATTTGAGATCAATTTCATCCATCTTTTGCTTTAAGTCTCCTCGCATGGTTATCCAACCTTTTCTCCTCCTCAATTAGCACCTACAGAAAGTAGCATATCAAGTTCAAACCTACCACAAAGGGCAAATACACTATGTCTTTGATCCAACCAATATTGGTGGATGATTCTACATTGATAGTCCAATTACTCTTACAATTTCCTTGTATATTATATTGGAACAACTCCTATCAATAACTGAATTATAAAATTTGGTCTTATATTATACTCATTGTTTTCAAGAGATTGTTGCATTGAGATTCCTTTTGCTTTAGTGTTGTTAAATCCTTCAAAAATATATGAGTATTGTTCTTTCACCCCTTCTGATGGACAAAGATACTCTTCTTCACCTTGGTAGGTATCATCTGAGCCTTCATCATAATCATCCATATTTATTAATCTTCCATACGGACACACTTGTGAAATGTGACGCATCTTCTCACTTGAGTAACACTTTAGAATTTTTGGATATTCGACTTAACACATGGATTTTGTCTCATGCTTTGATGTGCATATGCTGAAGCACTCTTAGAGGGTACTGTCATCTCCAAGGGTTGTATCTTGTTGATAGGTTGCAGCAGATTGATGTGCTTTATTTTTATTTATTCCAGATAAAAAGTTTCTCCGGATGACTCGAAATAATTTAAAAAATTCAAACTTTTCATTTGTTCTGCTGTTGCTGGTGCAGTTTGGGTCCGATCCATGCTATAGTTGACAACCAATGTGACCCTGAATATATGTAGTTAAATTCTTCGAATATTGAGAGAAGTAAGGAACCATTTGCCTTTTTTCCTACTCCATAGATGGTTTTGTGCATAGACCTTTAAGAACTCTGCCACTTTAGTTTGAAACTACCAATTTCACTTGGTTCCACTTAGGTATGTTCAAATTGTCCAAAGTCTTTTCCAGTTCTGTGGTACAAGTTTTTGTTTTTTAGGTATGCAATTCAATAAATCTTTGATGTTCCAATTGTTGCCATAAATAGGAAATTTGTGTTTTTGAAGGGTATATTGTTCGGCAACAAGTTTTTAACCTCAATATATTCATTTTCTCAGTACTTTATAAGTTGGATGCTGATATGGCAATGATGAGATCCTGTGAGCATGAAACATTGTTCATGAGCACCTTCTCCGCCACTGACCTTGTATTCTTGCACATATCCACGGGTAGATCACTAGCATCTGCTCCAACATGCTCTGTGATTATATTGATTTTGGTTGCCTTGAAAAGCATGTTCATGTGATTCTTGTTTTAGCTTGTCCATTCGTTGGTCTTGAGCTGCAAAGCACTCAAAAATGATTTGCGTGGCATTCTGATCACCATCTTCAGGATGTTAGGATGTTACACACCATCGAATCAAGATATCTCACACTTTGGATACCTACTAATGTAGCGAAGCTAAGTAAAAGACAATCACAACGACAGGATGGTACTTTTTTTCAAAATAGAATGATATAATCGTAAGAAATATCAATGTTTTCCCCTGTTACAATATTTTTGGTAGAAAAGTTCTAGCAAGTAGAAACAATGAAATAAATAAATGGTGGTAGAATGCTTAAAAGATAGTGCATAACTGAAACATGGAAAAAATAGAGCCTACGATGATAAGTATAGTTATTGCTTAAATGTAGGAATCATTCCGAATCCTGATCAAACTATGCATTGTTAGTTTTGTTCTAACAGCAGTTTTAGTTTGTTCCTTAACAAAAAATGTTAGGTTAATCGGATCTTCGCCGAAAATGCTTTTGATGCAGTTATGCATTTTGCAGCTGTAGCTTATGTTGGCGAAAGCACACTCGAACCACTTAGGTATGTTTTTTATCCTTGTCATAATGTCGAAGTTTTGAAATCTGTGGGAAAGTATGAGTACCGTTTATACAACTAATGAATTTGCTCGTCCGGATGTATTCATTTTTCACAATGATCCTTGACTAAAGAAATACGAGCATTTATATTTGCACTATTTGAGAAAAAAATCATTCTAGAAAACATTTTCTTACATTGTTTATATGATTTAACATTTTCAAAATAGGTACTATCATAATATCACTGCAAATACTTTGGTGATTCTTGAAGCTATGGCAGCACATGGTGTTAAAACTCTTATTTACTCGAGTACTTGTGCCACTTATGGAGAACCAGAGAAAATGCCAATTACAGAGCTAACTCCTCAGGTCAGGAAAAGAGTTGACATATGATATAATTGAAATCCAGCTTTAAGCTGGCTGATGGACATTGTCTTTTTCACTCGATAAATTACAATGATCTGTTGATTTTGGATTGACAATTCATACGATACATGCAGAATCCTATCAACCCATATGGGAAAGCTAAGAAAATGGCAGAGGACATTATCCTAGATTTTTCAAAGAAATCAGACATGGCAGTCATGATATTGAGGTCTGTTAATGATCATAACAATTTGCCCTGTGAAAACATCTGTGAACTTGAGATTAACTTGTTTCTTCACATCGACAGATACTTCAATGTCATTGGATCTGATCCGGAAGGAAGATTAGGTGAAGCCCCTAGACCTGAACTAAGGGAGCATGGACGGATTTCTGGTGCTTGCTTTGATGCAGCTCTAGGCATCATACCCGGATTAAAGGTATCTTCATTTAACTTACATATTGCTATACACATATATAATTAGTCACCCATGGAAGGAAAGCTCTCTTGTAGATCCGGTGTTTAGGAAATCTTACACACACAATCAACTTGTGAGCTTTTTTATAGGTTAAAGGAACAGACTACGCAACCAGTGATGGAACTTGTATCAGAGACTATATCGATGTTACTGATCTTGTCGATGCTCATGTAAAAGCTCTTGACAAGGCAATGCCTAACAAAGTTGGCATATACAATGTTGGTACCGGAAAAGGTTGTTCTTTCTTCCTCCTCTCTTCCTGAACTCCCGCACAATGTATAGCTAAGTTTTCTCGGTTACTTGCAGGAAGGTCTGTCAAAGAATTTGTCGAGGCCTGCAAAAAAGCCACCGGCGTGAACATCAAAGTTGATTACCTCGAACGCAGGCCGGGTGACTATGCCGAAGTCTATAGTGATCCATCTAAAATCAATCGCGAGCTGAATTGGACGGCTCGCTACACCAAACTTGAGGAGAGCCTTTCAATTGCTTGGAGGTGGCAGAAATTGCATCCGAGTGGCTATAGTTCACAGTGATTGTCGCCGACAAAAACTGGATTGCCGGCAATATTTGTGCAAGTGTTAGTTACAGTCGTCGCAAAATTTGAATAGAAGAGCGGCCACTTGGGAGGTATGGAGGCACGTCTGTGGCAGGAAAGTGAGATAATTTGTTGTTTTTTTAACATGGGGTTAGGTTGAATTCATTGAACAGAATTACAGAACTGTGATGCTTTTTTTCATCCCCATTGTTTGATTTCTCATGTATCATTCATAATATGTGATATAATATGATGTTTGTTCTAGCAAGGAAAATAAGTTTAGCTATGAGTTTTCCATCATTGTATCTGTTGAATCTTTCTCTGTTGAATGTTTCTCCATATTAAGTGGATTCATTGTAGGAGGAGTTTATAGCAAGAAAAATAATTTCTGTAATTTTTTTTTATGATTAAGTTTTAGTTTAATTTATTGTCAAATCTATTTTTTTTATTATCTATATAAATTTTTTTTTACTTAGTTCATTAAAATCCATTTCTTGAACAATCAAAGCTCAGATTGAGTATTTGATTATATTGAATTAATCGAAATCGAATAAATTTAATTTCAATTAAATTTGAATTTTTTAAAAAGCAAATAAATTGTTAGAATATTCAATTGATTTTTTTAAATGATAAATTTAATCTAAATTGATTTTTTAAACAATTATCAATTCATGCTTTTTATATTTCGATTTACTTGATGGAAAAAAAACGTTTTTTTTTAAAACTGAAATAATTGAACTGAATTTAAATTCAAATCGATTTAATGAACTTTTACACGCAGCCTAGATAGCTTCTTTAATATTTTCACGAGATGAATTAATAATTAACATATACGGTATTATTATTTTAAGATCTAAAAATTAAAATTTGATAAAGTTAGTATATCTGTTCTCCCTACGCACTAGTCACAATATCCGAATTAGTAATCCTCATAATTTATCTCTTCCGTGTTGATCATGAAATTAATTGACGAGGATCCTATGGCGAACGAATTACTTTTTACCATAAGATAACTTCCTTAATTATTTATTTTCAAACCCTCCTATTCTAATTCCTGATATAATATGTGTCTTGTTAGCTAGGATAGATTGACGGAACACTGAAAACAAATATTATTCTTAATTGAAAATTATTTGAAATACTTTTATTAAGAAAACTTGCTATTATTATTTAAAATTGACAAACTTTTGAAAAAAAAAACATTCAGGAAAACAATTAAATTATTATCAAGGATAAGTTTTTATTTTGGTTGAAAATGGAAAATTATTTCACAAATTAAAACTGAGGTATTAAATAATTTCAATTGATTATATTTTATGATTCGTTTAGTAATTTTTCATGTTTCAATTAGTTGTCATAGAGAATGTTTTTTAAATTGTTTCTAAAAAAATACTTAATTATAAATATTATTAATAATTGAAAATAAATGGAATTCACAAAAACTTCTTTTTTAAAAGTTATTTAAATTTAAAAATTAATTCAGTTTATATGAAGGCTGATAATTTGCGCGGACTTCGCGTATGATATCACATTGATTTGGGTGCCTAAATTTTATCTAGGCACCTAGATTCATATTTTTTTTAAAAATTAATATTTTCTTAAATTTTAAATACATATAATATATTTTGTTCATCTAAAATTTTTTTAGCTTAATATTATAATCTAACTTCTAAATTCTAGAGATAAAATCTAATTAGTTTAATCAAAGAGTTAAAAAATTAATTAATTAATTAAAAAATACTATTAAGCCTCTTAAATATATATTTCATAAGTATCTAAAAATTTTTATATTATTTCTTTAATTTAAATATTATAACTCAATATCCGTTGGCAAAATCTAATATAGCTTAACCTAAGAGCTAAACAAAAATAAACAAAAACAAAAAAGTTGCTAATTGAATCCAGGAATCCAGCTGACCTAATCATAGGTAGGTGTGTAGGGATAAGACACTCAGGATATCAATTTTATCGTTTATATATATTATAATTTAATTATTTATCTTTTTATCAAAAAGAGAAAATTGGAGTAATTAAAATAAAATAAAATATTTTAATTCAAAATAATCTTAATTATAATTAAGTAACCATTATTTCTTTTATTTTTCCTTGTCACGTAATTTGCCGTTTAGGCATTTTCTCTCTTCGCCTCCGGCGGCGAGGGCGGCGGTTGAGATGGGTGGTCCTTCGAAAGGCGGGAGGGGGAAGAAGCCGGAGATCAGCGATCATCTGCTTACTGTTCGCCGGCGCCTCCACGATGCGCTCTCCCTCGGCATGAGGTACTTTGTTTTCTACTTTCTTAATCATCCTTGTCGCTATGCAATTTCCCGATCATGTTCCTTCCCTTTGTCTCTGTTTGTGTTCGTGAATCAAGTGCTAGTAATCATCTTCCGTTGGTCTCCACGCCTTTCCGTGCAAGTAGACTTAATTTTGAAGTTGACCTTGGCGCTCGGTGGTTCTCATCGTGTGGGAATTAGTTCTTTGATCAATTTGGTTTTCTATTTTTTTTTTAAACAAAAAAGCTTTTTGCCTTTTAGGCCATTTTATTTTAGGGCATACTTGAGTTCCTCATTTATTATTCCTTCGGAAAGAATATATTTAATCCGACTGTTAAGGGTTGTCTGTCCTTCGCTATTCTTCAATCTTTTGCATCTAGAAGTTTCTTCCCCTCATAATTATTTCTTTTAGAAAAAAAACATGGTTTTGAGAAGTTTGTGTTTGCATTTTTTAATGAAAAAGAAAGATTTTAGCTTGTACTGCAGTGTGAATACCAGCAAGAGTATGGGATAGCTGCAAAATTTGAGGGTAACTAGCAGCATTTTTAAAGGTTGGATGAATAATATATGATGGATGACAATGCAAGAAGTTAAAATTGACTCCTTTTAGTTTGGAGCTAAATAATCTCATACAATTGAAACTTTTTCTTAAATGATGCGACTTGAAGAATATTATGTACTTTTAGTAGAAAGTGATGTTTTTCCATCTGGTCAAGGCTATTGGGATTGAGGGCCTATGTAGCAACCATGACGAAATATAGAATCGAATCGCAGATTCACAAGATTCTAGCCTAATTCAGATCCTACTTAAACTCTAGATTGTTTAGGTCTGTTTGGGTTTGATGATCTTAAGTTCCATATCATCATTTCGACTATCATGGTTGGGATCAACATTATCTAGATACCACAAGTAGGATCCTACCCAGAAGAAGGTGCTCTAATATTCTACTCTGTGCCATCCTTAAATTCACATTGATGTACCTATAATGCATAAATCACCCGCACCATGAAGCCACACAACAGAATCTTTTTTATGGTATAAGTAATACATCAAATACCTTGTGTGGCAGTGCTACTAAGGATAACCTCCTCTAACACAATGCGATTCAAACCAATGAACACAAAAGAAAAGGAACATGAGCGATATAACATGATTAAACATAAGTCTTACCAGAATGCTAGCTTGTTAAAAGTGCAAAGAGCCTAGAGAAACCTTCGCCTACATCTTGTATAAAAGCTGTCAACACTTCCTAGACCCCTCTCTTAATACTGGTTTAAAAAAAAACCCAACTCATATAACATGTTCCTCTGACATCAATAATTCTCTTTAGAGAAGAAAATATTTCTGCAATAGCTCTTTAGTTTCCAATAGACTCTTAACAGATTTTGAGGTACCATTCAGCTCATGGTGCTGACCCTAGATGAAAACTTGTAATACAATGCATTCCTAGGTCACATACAACCTTAAACACACGTATAGGGCTGGACATAGTTGGCTACCATGGCTCATACTCCCTATGCTAGTTTCTCCAACACTTTAGGCCGTTGTTTAATCTACCACATCATAAAAATATTTAAATGGCATAAATGGCATCTTGTTGGCACAAATGGCTAGTTTCTCCAACACTTTAGCCTAGGTTATGAGTCAGTCTGAATCCCAACAAGATGCCTATGCAAGGGTTTTGGAAAATATTTAACATTAATGTTATACATGTTTTATAATTTATTTATTAACACCATAAAAATTGTTTAACCTACCACATAACATAACAGTATGAAGAGAGATTTGGTAGTTTGTGTTGCTACTCACCTTCTTGGTTAAGATTTACTCTCAAAGGTTTTGTTTTTAGACCGCATCTAGCTTTATCCAAGTGTGACTTCATTTTGTTTTGAACCAATACCCCATAGCATTTCCAACCAAGGAATCTGTTTCCTTCTCATTTTGTCAATTTTATTATAGGTGACACTCGATTAATAATGAACGATATTAATTTTCTTCATACATATTCCTAAAAATATCAAGCCAAGCTGACTAGTTAACTAATTTAGTTTTAGCCAATTTAAGATTAAATTAATATACAATTGAGTAGGCATGTGTTTGCACTACAATAATGCTTCTGGTTAGATCACTTTTTTAAACTATGGCATTTGTTGCTTTATAAGACTGGTTCCTTGCTAAGACCAGTTGAGTCATGTGATTTTCTTAATTTTTGTAAGGCTTTGACTATCTGATGCCAAATAATCCCAAACTAATTTGAGTTTTGACCCTACACTCCCCATCTACTGACAAGGACAATCTTGAGTCTTTAACTTGCTTATCTTCGATCTAGTTAATACAATGCTCCAAAAATAATATACTTTCTATTAACTAATATATATATATATATATTTTGAATAGAAAATACTTGTTCTCTTTGCCACAGAGCTCAATTGAGAGACAAAAACATTCAGAATCTTTTTTCCATTGGAATGCTCAATAGGATTGTAGTGATCACAGATGGTAGCTTATCATTGCATAGTAACACATTACTTTGTTCTATGTGAAGAATATGTTTGTGTGTGTGAGAGAAGATTTCATTCATTTATCCACTTCATATGTCAGCACAACGCTGCATCTTAGCATTAGATTGGAATTTTGATAAGGCCCTTTTTGTGCCGCATGTCACAACCTAGTGAGTTCAGTTATGCTTGAAAGGGATTAGTTATTTGTTTATTGTATTTCTATTTAAAATGATTCAAAATATGAGGCAGATCTCCTCTTTGTATGTGTTGATGATTTATACACAGGTATCCTGAAAACTGATTCATGAACAACAATGTATTGCTATTTGTTTTCATGAATCTTTGTTAAACTATTTCCTATTTGTATAGGAGCAAACTCGATTTCTTGTTTTTTTTTCCTTCAGGTTTTATATCCTGGATTGGAAGCAAATAAAAAAGGACTTGAAAACCTGTGGTTGAACGAATTTCCTAGACTTTTTATTACGTATGGGAACATGTGATCTCATATTGTATGCATGTTATTCTTTTTTTTACTAATACCAATTGTACAGTCTGTTTATTTTATCTCTTACTTCCTGAGATATAGTGGTCTATTGAAATCTGTTTCAAATGTCATGGAGTTTTTATTTGCTTTGTCATATCAGAGTTTCTGACAGAAAAATCTTGAGATGGCAATCCAAAGACGGTGACACACAGACACATGCTCTTAAAACAATGGCTGCATTTCTCGATTGTATATCATATAGTTTATTGCAGCATCCTCTTATACAGGTGTTCACATTCTCTATCTCAGTTAGGTAGTTATCATTTCTGCTATAAAAGATGTTTTCATTTTTTAACACTGTTTCTGGTACTACACTATTTTGTTTTATTGACATCACAATGGTTTGTTGCTGTGGGTTACCACACCATCAATAATCTATTTCCGGACTAATTCCTTTGAGAGGCACCATCATTTTCAGCTGTTTGCTATATTTAGCCTAAAATTTCAGTCATCAATGAATCTAATCAGAACTCTCTCTCTCTCTCTCTCTCATAAAAAAGAGCTAGCTATTAAAAATTTGTAAAAACTTGATGACATGATAGACAATGGTACCAAGTCAGCAGCATCTGTAACTGAAAAATAAACTCAATTCTTTCTCTGTTTGTTCCTAATAGCAATTCCCTATGAAACAAAATACGACTACATTCTATAGAATGAGTTATGTTTGAAAATTTTACCATCTTATTTATAAACTTTTGAAGTAAACTCATTATAAAATATTCTGGTAAATATTCAGGAAACAGAATTAATTGAAATGCAATTTGTCATTGCAATCATGCGATAGGGAAGATAGTGATCACTGGTTAATACATCCAATAGAAACAAACCTAGTAGCAAGGTTTAAATTCTCAATGTAGTGCTGGTTTTGGTCAACTGGACCTAGAATGTTTGATGCAAAGCAACTTATTGTGTCAAGATGGTGCTACTTAACAAATAGTGGGGGTAGTAAGAGTAAATAAAACATGATTACTGTTTGTTAAGGCTTCCTCTGCACCTGCCACCTTTGAAAATCCAGATTGTGCATGAGTAATTTTTTTGCCCTTTGCTAACCATCATATCATTTACTTACTCTGTGCTCCACTCCCTACCAAGATCATTCTTACACCTCACATGTTTGACCAGAAATTTGTTGTTATTTCTTATCTTGCTCATATCCTCAACAGATGGTTTATTGCTTGCTTTGCCTACGCAAGCCTAATCTAGGTCTAGACCATGTTTAAAGCCAAATTAGTGTAATAAGATAAAAACTAATTATTATAAAAAGAGGAAATGTTAAAAAGGGGAATGGATATCAAAAAGGGTACTAATATTGTAAAAAAGTGGTTGTACCACAATAGTAAAAAAATAATAAATCTGAATCATTATTTTCCACAATCTTCAGCTTAAATTTTTCTCTTTCCTCTCCTCTTGAGTTGACATTCTCTAAATTTCTTTTTCCACCTCCAGCTTCCTCTTTCATTTGCTAAGGTTTCTAGTGACAATTGTTATTGGTTGGTGTGTCATCTCGGTTGCTGATCGACGTCAAAACTTTCTCGATATGGAAAAATGTCACTTTGTTGCCTATTTCAACATGGCTAATTATTAGATTAATTTCAATACGATGCTACAAGAACCAATAGTCCCATTCGATACACAACACTCATTTTTGTTGTTAGGAATATATTTTCACCTTTTGTTACATTTATGTAATTTGTTGCTCTAAAATTTTAATCCAATTGACTTTATAATTGCCATTGTTATTAAGTAGATATTTGCATTTACTCTTGTTACATTTTTGTAATTTGTTGCTCTAAAACTTTTATGCATCTGTCTTTATACTTGCCGTTGTTATTAGGAAGATATTTTCATTACTCTTGTTACATTTTTGTAATTTGATGCTCTAAAACTTTAATCCAATTGAGTTTATAATTGTCATGAAATTTATATTTAGAGATAAAGAAGATTATAGTATTAAAATAGTATGTTAGATAACTTTGAAGTGTGTTAAAGTGTGTTGTGTATTGACCTGACACATACCTCAGAGGTCGAAACTCTGGAATGGAATCACATTTTAAACTTTGGTCGACATTGTAACTTGATGTTATCCATCACTGAGGATTTGAAGGTTTTGTTTATATTTTATGGCACTTTATCACCTTAACAAAGTTTACTACTTTTCCAATTAAAGTCATTTGAGCATGTAAAATGTAGCATTGCTGGGCTAGGATTATTAGTTTTATTTAATTGAAATGTTTTGTCTACTATGTATTCCATTTAATAGTTTGGGTACCCATCATTAATGGCAGGATCCTATTTTGGATACAGTGGTTGCTTTGGGTGGAATTCTTCAATCTGACAACATGAGAATATTAAATTTGGCAGTAGGTGTGACCCAGAAATTAGTCATTATCTTAGGGAATACCATCCACCAATATCCTATTATCGATTTTACTGTTTCTATGTCACACTTGTTGTCATCTTCTCAATTTTCTTTGTCAATCTCATCTGCGGCTGTATTAAACCGCATAATTATTAGTCTAGGACATACAAGGGGCAAAGTTCTTGAGGAAGTTTGGAATACTTTGGACAAAGCTGATTCAATTGGCAAAGTTGTTTGTGCACTTCAAAATTATGTTGCTGGAACCCAACCAATCGAGTACTTCCTCGCAATGGCATGTCTTCTAGAATCTATTCTTAGGAAATGGCCTCTGTCTAGATATCCAGTTTGGAGCAATACTAAGCTGATAACTAGTCTTCAACATCACTGTGCAGACTCTGAAACTTCAGTAGTTATTGGTGCTCTCAAATTATTTTCTGCACTAGGTATTCCTAACATGGTAATTTTCCCATGTCTTTGTGTTTCTAGATAATTGTTTGCTGCAGATGCACTGATTTGTCTTTTTCCAGCTCTCTGTGGACATGGAGCACTGAAGATTCTTGAGATCAAGGAATTTCTTTCTTTACTTGTAGAAAACATGGGAAATTCCCATCCTGTGGGAGTTAGAATTGAGGCCTTGAAGCTATGCCAGTATTTAAGTGTACTCTCCTGTTTCATCTTTTCTTTTTCTTTTTCTTTTTCTTTTTCTTTTGCGCTAGTTTTTTCAGACTCTTGGATCTGAAGTATTTTCTATCTTCTCAACAGAGATCTGAAGATACATGCTATCTACTAACCGACTCATACTCAGAGCCTCTTGTTCAAGGAATAATTGATTCAATAAGTGGATGGAAGTCTTCATGTTCTAAAAAAGTTCCAACTAATCAGTTGCCTCTTGTCTTGGAGTCATGTCGTGCTGCACTATTAACACGTTGGGCTGGAAAACAACATTCATTTTTCTGGAAACACGAGATTGACAGGGTACTCCTCGATGTCCTTCTTGGTGATTTCATAGTGGTTCAACAAGCCAAAGTGGCATTATCATCTGACGAGCTAGTAGCTATAATATATGATAATAGTGCTGATACAAGACCCTTTGTATGGGACATCCTTGGGAATCTTGCTGTCCACTGTGAAGAAAGTTTTCTTTCTAAAACTAGTGGAGCACTTTGCTACCTTGATTTTCTCATTTCTTGTGCTTGGTAAGTTTTTGAAGATTGGATTGCTGTCATCATCAGTCTGCCACCACTGATTGCCAAATAGTTTAGTTAATTTTTGAAATGCTTAATATTCAGTCATTCATTGTTAGCATTGGTTTGCAGCTCAGTTGCTAGAGTCTTAATGCAGAAGGGATATGGCTCGTTGTCTTCCTATATGAATGAGCTTGAACCTGTATCAAGGGCGGTTATGCTGATGGTCTTTTCACCCTGCAAGTACATTGCCTCTCAGGCAAGATATCATCTTTCAGAAACTTTAAGACCTTTTGGATATGCCTCTTTGGAATACGTATTGGCTTCACTGAAACTAAATGCAGTTGGAGATATCTCTTTAGTTTCTGACAGTCTTCATACTATTACTAACCTCATAAGTTTGGCATGCTATTCAACTTTACCAAAATATCATTTGATTATTGTCAACAGAGATGGGATAACGTCACTGTCTTCTATCATCAAGATATGCTTAAATAGTAATCTTCGTATTAGCAGGTCAAGCAATGCATTTCATCTGCAAAATCGTTATTATGGCAGAGAATGCTGTTGGCGTAATGTGGAAGATTTGGAAGGTGAAGAAGTTATATTACTTTATAGCTTTCTGGCACTTTCTCAGCTGATAAGATCTAGCAACATTGCGTGTAAGAACCATAAAGTAGCTTTAGGGGAGTTTGGTTCCTGCCATGTGTGTGAGAACTGTAATGCTTATGATTTGATTAGAGACCTACAGTGCATCTTGAGTCACAATTTTGGCTCTGGTACTAAATGGTTTGCTGCATACATATTGAGCTTCTCTGGTTTCTATGGCTTACAAAGCAAGCTTGGAAAAAGAATGGCAAAAGCAATTGATGAGAATGAATTAGCGGATACCAATTTAAAACTGTCAAGTGGTCAGTCTTTGCTAGTCCATGCTCCTATTATTTTGGCTAGGTGTCCCTTCTTGCTTTCCAAATCTATTCTGAAGAATGCAGAGGATAATGAATGCGTAGATCAAACAGGCAAACATCATCATGGAAAATTGAGGCATGAGATTCAAATCTCAGATCGCGTGGATAGTGGTTCTCTTCTAAAACTTTTGGAATATGTGTATACAGGATTGATACAAGTGGATGATAACCTCACAAAACCTCTGAAAGTGCTTGCAAAATGCTGTGGCTTGGAGTCCCTGTATGACATGCTTAGCCGAAAACTTCCAAAGTGGGGTGCTCGTTTCCCCAGCTACAATTTATCTGAAGCACTCGAAACAACAGGAGATCAGGTTTCGTGAGTATCTTTCCATTGATCATGCCCGTCATTGTCACCTAGCTTTTCTGTAGTGATAAAAGGGAAATTAAAGGCTTAAGCAGATGAACCAAGTAGAACTTTAGTAACTTTCATATGTATCCTACAGAAAATAGTTAGTTTTTTTTTGCCCTTAACACTTGCTTAAGGACTACAAAGAAAAATGCATTTTGTGAGTGATTTGTGCAGTTGGATGGGTGTTTGGATATTTGTTCATTTTTTTTAGTTCAAGAAACTATTAAAAATGCATGTGTGTTTTACAGAGACATTATTCTTGAAGCAAAGCCAATGGAGGGCGTCGATTGGAATTGTAGCACATGCCAATCTTCAATTCCACATCTGCATACTCACAAAATCATATTGTCAATCTCTTGTGATTATCTACAGGCTCTCTTCCGCTCAGGGATGCACGACAGGTAACTCAATTATACTAGGTTAGAGCTCATTAATTCTTTTGGATTTAAACTATGCATTGAAATCTTGTATCAACGTCTAAAAATGGCTCATGAGTGGAGTGATTTTCATTCGACATAGATTCCTCAGTCACTTTGTGTTGTATGCGTTGATTATCTACATTCTCGAGTATAATATCTTTTCTAGAATTCCTATCTGCTCAATTAAGACTTACTGGAGTATGTTAACTGAGATGCTTCTGCTTATGTATATTTTTTCTCTTGTATACGATTTTGGATAACAAATTAAGTTTACACTTCTGTTCAGTTAATCTCTGATATGCTTGCTGTGAATTATTTTTTTGTTTGTAGAGCCATTGCACCCTTATATGCTCCTTGTCAAAGTTCAAGTTGTTTTTCTCTTGACTTTACTAATGTTTCTTTGGTTTTATGGTTGACTTTTGTATAATCAAAGAACCTAGTGGTTCACTTAGGCAGTCGCGTACAATTTGTGTATGCTTAACAACTTATCGTATCGATTTATACCACTTTCCTGATTATTCATGTCATACTCTTGAATCTGGAGTGGCCCTTTCATGTATGCAGTTACTCTAAAATTATCAAGGTTCCTGTTGGCTGGAAAGCATTAACCAAATTAGTTCGGTGGTTTTATTCGGGAGACCTGCCGAGTCTTAATCCCGACTGTATCTGGAACCATTTGGACCCAGAGTTGCAGCTCGAGGAGCTGAAGGCATACGTAGAGCTTTGTTCACTTGCTCAATTCTGGTGCCTGGAAGAAGTTGAAGAAGAGAGTTTTAAAGCACTTGTACCATGCATAAGTTCACTCCGAGTGCCATCAATCGCGCTTATTCGGTTTGCCGCAAGCCTCAACCAGCATAAGATCGTCGATGCCGTGGTCACTGGTGTTGCTTCTCTCTACCCCAAGTTGCGGGAAGGTGGTGAACTGGAAGACCTCGAAGAGGAGCTTGTCGATCTGCTACGGCTGCAATATGTTCGGTACTCTCAGCAAAGTGACTCTTAAAGGATCATTTGTCGAACAGTTCGGATGTTTGAATTCTCCAGAAAGGAAGGTGCATGGAACTTTTTGCTAGCTAGATCACCTGTCCATATCCAAAGTAGTCAAAAGTTTCTTCTGTTCATGTGCAGTTGGATATAAGTTTTTGCTGTTATTGGAATGATATGTATTGGCACTCAGCAAGATCAAATAAAATATCTACTTGATGCAAAATTATTAAGAATTTCAAATTACAAAAGTCTTGTATTCTCATCATTTTTAAAAAATATTAAAAGGATTCTCTATATTTTAAACATGCACTATTAAGCTGGCAAAAGGTAATTCAATCGCAGGATTAACGTGGAGGAGATAAAATTATAGGGATTATTAGTTCTGATGTTATGGTTAACGTGTGGGAGGATGGATATATTTTTATCAAGTTTTAATTTTTAAATTTTAAGATGACAATATCATATGTGTTATTCATCAATTTATCTCGTACGGACTTAAAAACAAACTAGTCAAATGCTTTAATATAGAGTAATTTTGGGCATAATTATTTCATTTCACCCTCTCACCACTCTTATTTAAAAATCAGTTCTATAATGAGGTTGTTTTTTGAAATTCAGACTACAGTGATGTTGTTATTTGAACGTAACACCATATTAATGGACAAAGAGAAAAATGGAAAACAAGTGCCTTATTTCATAAATCTAAAAGTTAAAGGCTTCTTTTTGGAATTTTGTAACTTTTAATGTGCCTTTATCAATTATCGAATATAAAATGATTGTTTAATTATATTTTTTTAAAATAAAACATTTTAATAATAATAATAAAATAAAGGCCACCCGATTTTTTTCGTCTGATTAAATCATATCAGTGTATCGTAATTAAAATAATAATAATAATAATTAGCAAGTAATAAGTGAAGTTGGAGTGAGTTGTTCAGTTTTATAAAAAAAATTTATTGACTACTAGGATAGATCGAAACGCGTTCATAATAGGCGATCTTAAAGTCTAGTGTCTTAAGGGTTGTGCTTTATTTAGAGAAATTTTTTTATAAAATACGTCATAATTGAGATTCAAATTATGAATGTCTGAAATGATAATTAATTATCATGCCGCTCCGCTGTAATATATCCCAAGAGCCATCGTATCATAATCAACTTCATCCACGGTTCGATCCCTAGTTATGACATATTTTGTAGAAATTTTTCGTCCAAATAGGGCGTGAATCCTGAGACGCTGGGCTTCTAGACCGTTCACCGTCAGCGCTTCTCGATTTATCCTAGTGACTGATAGTAAACTTATGTAAAACTAAATCGATCATCTTAGATTCGTCTGTTATCTGGTCCAACATAATCAACTTTATTTGTGGATGTCATGGACATAATTGTAATCATCAAATTAATAAAATTCGATTGATTGAGAAACAAAATCAAGGTAATTACAACATACAATTATATACTATTTTTCATTTTATTTCAAAATGGATAGGGCCCAACTAAAAGGTCCAGCCCATTATGAGAAGCCGCTCTATAAAATCGAGCCGAGAGCCCTTCATATCTAGGGTTGTTGCTTTCGGCTCTCGCTGGCGCCGCTAGTTCTTCGTCACTTCTACTGGGCAGTCGATCGCGGCTATCCCGGAGCCTCCGGCGTCAATCGCCAACCCCAACCCCAACCGAGGTTCCGAATCGTTTTCCTAAACCATTCTTCGGCGTTTATCGGCTTTGAAATTTGAATTTTGATTGGATTTAGTTTCTTTCTGTTACTAATCCGGGAGATGATGCGATCTACGGATTGTCAGACTCTGCTGTTCTCAGGAGCAGCAGATTATCCGTGCTGAATTATTTGCACGTCAGTCTGATCCCAAATGCAAATCTTTTTATCCATCAGAAATGTAGAAATTATGAGAATGGGACAATAAACAATCTGCCATTTGCCAGCCCTTTGAGTTTCTCGCCTCCTAAATCCCTCCTACTTTATCATATCTCTATAATAAGTTAAATATATCTTTATCGTATCTCGTCTCTCCTTCTTTGTCCCAGCTCTCGGATCAGGATTTTTGTCTTTTTGCCATTGTTAGCATTTCATTTGCCGTAGTCTCTTTGAATGTCATTTTGCCTTTTATGATCTCCCGAGCCTATTTTTCCTTAGTCAATCTTTGTTTTGTTATTCGATATATGATATTTGGTGATGATTTGCAGTTAAAATATTATGATATGTGTTGTTGTAATTCTCTTTCGATCTATGATTTATAACATCAATGTGGATCTCGTATGTATGATTTTAAATTGCAATTCTTACATCTAAGGAGGCGCTTGGTAAGCGAGTTTAGAAGATAGGAATGAGAATGAAATAAATTTCATTCCCATTAATGATGCTTGGTATACAGGAATTGAAATCAAAATAAGGATATGATATCCTTGATTTCATAACCCACCTCCCATTAGGTTATCACCAAACCCATACACCCCTCAATCAAACCCATTACCATTCCCATTGCCAAATTTATACCAAGCGCCCCCTAAATGTATAGTTTTGTGAATGAGTAATGATTGGACAGTGAATGGGACAGTTAATGACGTGTAATTATTGTGTATACGTCTGATCGCCGATCAGACACCACCAATGGTCTCTGATTATCGTCCTGAATCAAACTATACCTTCAGAGGACGGTGAACTCGTCAGGATCGCTGGTAACGGTGAACCTATCGGAATCGACGGTCAATGATGCGAGATCGTAATTGCGGCGATCCTCGATGGGTTCACCGTGCCCCCCAGGGTATAGTTTGGTTCGGAGCGGCGGTTTTCGGCCGCCGGTAGTGTCCGATCGACGATCGAACGTGTACACAATAATTACCACGTTATTCACTGTCCCATTCATTGTCCCAAATTCATTGTCCTTATCATCACTCTTTGTGAATAGTGATTCCTGAGGATGCTAATTTAGTTTATATAGGCAATTGTAGTAAATCTCAATAAACTTGTTAAGGCACACTGAGTTTGAGTTTCTGATACTTGAGTTGGATTTGTGTAGGGAAAAAAAGCTGACACGTAAACTGAGCTGAATACCTGAATTGCTTCACAACTTGCATTTGTTCATAAGTACGCTTCAATGAATCATTAATGTGAAATGAGATGAGAATTACAATTGCAAAAAAAAAGGATATAATCCCCCTAATAATTTAACTTGCTGATGATCATGACATTTAAACAGACAAGTAAAAAATAATAAATAAATATATATAGTTTCTTGTCCTTCGGATGTCGCGCACGTCTTTTTCGCTCCATCGGCATATTCTTTCGTAGTTTCCGCGTCCCTCGAATGTATCGAGTCCGTTAGCTCACTTCTTCGTGCAATCTCTCTTTTTCAATGCGTTTTACGCTCGATTTTATCCGTTCCTAAGTTCTTACACATTTAGAGAGATTAAAAGTAAAAGTACAGCAAGATTTAGTATAATTTGATTGATTACATCAAAATTAATCGGGACACCAACGCATTGATGTGAGAAATTATAAAAAAGTTTATTGAGAATTAATCACGACAGCTTTGGTTATCTATTTTTAGATAATAAGCGATTCTTGATAAAAAAAAAGTTTATTGAGAAATTAACCATGAGAGCTTTGGTTATCTATTTTTAAATAATAAGTGATTCTTGATAATGAAGCATGTTTGCCACCTTAGCAAAAAAGTGATAAAATCTAGAATCAGAAAAATTTTAAAGTATAAAGTTTTTTATGATTCTAGAATATATAATTTTTATTCAAAATTATTCTCTAATTTTTTTTTTCTTTCCATTTTTGCTGCGAGTTCATGTCAAACGTCGTCGAGGAGGAACTCAAGTGCAAGCTTCCACGAGAAAGACCGCGACGAAGATCATGCTACAAGAGCTCGTCTCACTAACTCCTTTGGTCTTTGTCTTCATCTCTTCTAAGGATGATAATTTCCTCCGACCCGAATGGAGGATCCAACATTCGATCTAAATGGAGAAGGATATGGAGAGACTATCAATACCTGATATCCGATTCGAATATTCGATTAAATTATATATATATATATATATATATATATATATATTAAAGATTTTTTTAAAATCCACTCATTATTTTTGTTGATGTTAAAAGTATGTTATATCGATGTTATTAGTATAGAAGATATCCGATTCTTTAATAAGTATGAGTATAGAGATGAATATTTGATAGTTGATAGATATGGGTACGGAGGATGTAAAATTTCACTCGAACTCGACCGATTGCTATCCCTAATCTCAAAATTATCATTTTTTTGTTCCAAAATCCTTAACCTTGGGCCGAGCTCAGAACTCCTAAGGCTCTCGGGACGCTCCAGACGCGGAAGGCCCCACGCCACATAGAGGATCTTCGCAATTAGGAAGGAGGCGGAGGAGGGCTTGCAGTACACTCCGTTTGATGAGTCAACTTCTACCAATCATAGAATGCACTTGTGTAAAAGATGAAATCTATCACCCTAGTGATGAAATTTGTCACCCTAGTGATCCTTCACGACTGCTCCATACTATTTAGAGGAAGTAAATAAAAAATTCGAAGTTATTCATCACATGGAAAGGTAATTCTTTGGTATTTGTTAGGATTCAACTCTTGATCAATTCTACAAACCTATCATATGATTATCAACTCGGCTATGCCCTAAGGGTCAAAAGTTGAATTCATCGAATGAGTTCACAGTGGCGAACAAATGATAATGCTTACCTTAGGTGTCCCTCATAGTCCGTTCCCAGATATTATGAAAGAAAGTAAATCATGGGTGATCACCATATGAGTTCACGGTGGCAAAAGATGATAACACCTACCTTAGGTGTCCCTTACAACCCGTCCCCAGATATTATAAAGGGAGATAAATCGCTGGTGATCATCGCATGAGTTCACGATAGCAAAAGATGATAACGCTTACCCAGGGACGAATCCAAAAATTAGAGATGGGCTGGGCTGATCTTGAATTGACTGAATCCGCGAAGGATGCCATAGAAGAGGTATGAGCTCACTTCGTGCGATCACGTTACCATCTCGTTTTTCCTTGTATTTCATCGAATTTTAAATATTAATTAATTATTTGTAAAATTGTTAAGTTAATTTACTAGCAGTATTAATATCTAATTCATAGACATTGAAAATTTGAGGGTCATAATGGAAGATTTGGTCGTTGACATCGATGTTAGAGAGTGTGCCGCTAATAGCAAAGTAGAGTAGTCGGTTCATGAGTGCGATGTAAGGCCATGCTCCAACGTCTCACGCGGGACCTCAATCTAGCTACAACTACCTGCCTCTGGTGTCAACGTAAGGGTATGCCGATCTGAAGGGCACGTCGATCCGGTCGTGGCAATCGCGATCGAGGACAGTCATGTTGAAAACTATGCCTTCGTGGGTGAGGGCTTGGCCATAAGAGTTGATATGAAAAGGACATGGGGGTGAGTAAGCGAGGCGAGGGGGGGAGGGTAATATCGTCGAGAGAGATTAATGATCTCGATTTTTTTTAAAGAAAGATAATATTAATATTTTTTATTTTAAAATAGTTCAAATTAAATTATATTCTTAAATAAGTAATAAAATAAATAAACAAGTAATAATGACTCAATTATTTTATTTAATACACTTAAATAAAACAAATATCACGTTTAACTCTATAAGCATAAATTAATAAGTTTGTTTTTTTTATATTGAACTTTTGCTTTCATATAATATGCCAAGATATTAGTATATTACAAATATACATCCACAATTTAAATTTAAAAAAAAACAAAGAGAGACATACAAATTAAATGGATTCCAGCTTTGCAAGTGAAGCCAAAATAAATTTTTCTGATTTTTTTTTTTATAAACAACGGTTAATCGACGAGACAAGCCGACGAGAATTAATCAACGCTTTCACCTAACACTTTTTCGCCACAATAGTATTGAGGATTAATCCATGCTTCCATCTAATCATGTTTAATAAAAATATTCAATTGAGATGGATTGGGGTATAGCCCAGTACAACTTGTTATTAGATCCGTTTTTACATTCATCCTAAACGCTCCTTTTAACGTATTCTCAGGTTATTTAAAAGAGGTTAATCATTAATAACTGTTAGCCTGAACAATGATGGAAGGACAGGAGCTTAGTCCGCTCCCACCGGCGAAAACACTGTCATTCCGGCGTTTGCTCTCCCTGCAATGAATTGCACCGATGCGATTTGTCCTAGTAATGGGAAAGTGTCAATGGGGAAGCTGCCGGCTACTGATCTCAAAATCCGAGATGCGGACGACCAAACGCTGGAGGCCAGGCGCCGAATGATCCGGTCAGCTAACCCCTTACCTCCAATCGGAACTGCCACCATTCCCCACCCAGTGAAGAGGGTCAGGATTACTTCTCCAGTCGTGACCTCGGTCATATTCGAGTTTGCGGCTCCTAGTCTAGTGATCTTTGATCAGGAGGCCACTCTTTCTCCGCCACCTCGTGATGCCTCTTCTGTTGCATCCTTGCCAGTAGCTCCCTTTCCGGTGGTCTCTGACAAAGGTGCCACTCTTGCTGCGCCCCCTACGACCCAGGGCGGTTCTTCAAGCAGGCCGGTCCGCGAGACCGACCCTGTTAATGCTGCAGGGGCTACTATCAGCCGACCCTTGCATCTGGTAATGTCGTCCCGTGCCGACCCCAGCACAGGCTACCAGGAGGCACCTGTCACCGGACCTGGGCCACGGGAGTTGGCTCGGGAGGTTCATCTACATGGCCCACTCGGCGAGCGCTTCTACGAGGGCCTTCAGGAGGCCAGCTATTGGAGCCCCGCTAGCCGAGCCAACGCCTTCATCTCGGAGGCCAGCCAGGTTTATTTCTCATGTTACCCGTATTTCTTTCTCTGATTTTTAATGCTTGTGTTTTACACGCAGTTCTTTGGCTCGACCTATGACATGGTCGTATGCCTGATGAGCTACGCCCGGGTCTTGTAGTAGACCGAAGCCTGGGCGGAGAGATTGGAGACACAGCTCCGCCATGCGGAGCCGCAGTCTACCGTGGAGGCTCTAACCGGCTGCGTGCCGAGAACTTGGACCTTTAGGAGCGAGCTGCCAACTCGGCTGCCTATGTTGACGTGCTCCTGTCGGAGCTGGGCTTGGCTGACGCGTCGGTGGCTCAGGCGCAACGCCGAGTTACGCAGTTGGAGCAAACAGAGCGCATAGCACGGGCCCTCGAGAGATAGGCCAATGCGGAACTGGCCAAGGTCAAGGTGCAGCTTCTGGAGGCGTGCCACGCACTTTCCGCGCTGCATGCAGATCTGAGGGCCAAGGAGGAAGAGCGGAATGCTTTCTCGGAAGCGCTTCAGAAACTCAGAAAGGAGCACGACATCCAGGCGTCGGAGCTGAAGACGGCTCAACGGGAGTTGAAGTACGCCCGAGCTTATGCCGAGTCTCTTCGATATGCCAAGTTCCAACGACAGGCCTGTAGGCCCGTAGCAATTGTTGTGGGAGGTGCTTCCTTTGTTTCTTTTTCTTTTGGTAGAGGTCGAGCTTCGTTTTTGTAACAACACTACTTATGAATGTCAGTCTTTCCCTTTGCATTTCTGCACGCGTATGCTCGATGTTTAAGTGTTAAAGGTCCGGGCGCAAGCGACCTGAGTGAGGGGAATCTTGCCCGACTCCATTTGAAGAGTGGACACTTGAAATACCCGCGCGCGAGGATTTCTATATGTCAACCACTCGGGAGGGGGTGCGATTGAGCGATTCAGCCTTTGTGAGAGACAAAGTTAAGCACTTGAGCACAATGGCTTCCAAGTGCTAGCCACTCGGGCAAGATCGACTAAGCAGATGGAGACCAGATCTGAGTCGATTGAGTGAAGCTGCCGGCTCGGGCAGTTCGGAGCATCATGGTTGAGTGACTTTGATTTTGAGGAGCGTGGGTAGCTGATGGTACCCAATACTAGTGTCACGATGAACACTCAAATTTAGATATTTATAAACTGAAAACCCTTGGCTAGCAAGATAAAATGTAGTAGAGGGGCCTCAGGTCGTATTTTTCCAAGGACTAATTGAATGAATGTTTAACTCGAGCTTGCAGGTTATTTGTCGTCAAATGATTTGTGTTTTCGAGATAAAATGAGGGTTTTGTTTTGCAAATGAGACTGAAAATGTAATTGAAACAAACAATCTTAACTAAGTAAACTTAACTAGGGAATTTCAATTCTAAATTTAAACTACTTGTAGATTAAACCTACCAATTTGAAATTGCAAGATTAAAAGAGAAAATTGATTTCTATTGTAGAATTACACTAAAATTGTATCTAACTTCGGAAGTGAGAATTTAAGCAAGCTGGAAACTGAAACAGGGTATCTTTGTGCAGAGAATTTACTGATCGGTCGGCTGACCGATCAGATACAAGCCTGATCAGACTGGTGTCCGATCAGGTGCTACCTGGATCGGTCTGACACCGATCAGAAGCTGATCGCAAACTGATTCAGAACAAAATTACTGAAGAACAGAATTCAGAAACTGGAATTAACAAAAACTAGACATCAAATCCTTCCCTTAGTTCGAATCCTTCTTGTTGTCACGCAAGAATTGGCTATGAACCCCCTAGCTCAACAAATCGACAGATCCTTGGCCTCCATGATCAACTCAGCTCTGATTTGCCTTCCACTGATACACTCTTCCGATCTTCTCAAACTTGATGTGTGGGATTGCGGTGATGGCTCAGGAACAATCAGATCAACTCAGAAAACCCTTCTGAATCGCTCCGATGGATGAAGGATGGGGTTCAAGTGTCGATTGATCGGAAAATTGTCAGAAACTGGCGAAACCCTCACCTAGCTCTTCTCAGCAGCAAATCGATCAGAAAATCTCACGGAGACACGATCCTAACGATATGGAACTCGAACCAAATTCGGATTCGATGTGGCCGCGCAATCGGACGAAGAAACGGAGAAGAAATCACAAGAACAGTAAAGAAAAGTGGCGAAGATGCGACGACCCCCCTGCGACCTGGGGAATTAATGGCTTAAATATTAGAAATGGACGGCTGAGATCTTCCTTGCTTCATCCGACGGTCGGATCTTCTCCGATCTGAACCAAACCTCCCGGATCTTGATCAATGGCTCTGATATACTTCTCCTCAGCTTGGATCAATTAGATCAACAATGGATGACTCAGATCATCCTTTCCTTTGAATGGACGGTTGAAACTCCTCCTAAGCTCGATCCGATGGTCAGATGGACTTTGATTTGGTTCAAACTTCCAGATCTTGATCTATGGACTTGATTAACTCTATCTTGATCTTGAATTGACCAGAAGTTGATGGATGACTCAGATCTAGCCGTTCTCTTGAATGGACGACCCATATTAATCCGATGTTTGATCCCTTTGATCCGGATCCAATGCTGACTCAAGTTTGACCCAATCTAATCTAGGTTAATGATCATTTGAAACCTACAAAATGATATTCAAATTTAGTGCCCAAAATATCTCAAATATAGAAAGAATTGTATTAAAAGTCAAAATAGAAAGAATTCATGAAACCTAATGTAAATACAAACTTAAGCATATAAAATTGGATCAAAACATGGATTTGAAAGCCTAAATTTATCAACAAAATGGTATTTATCAGTAGCCTACGTACCCGACTTGGGAGTTAGAATAAGGAAGCCATGAAGGCTTACCAACCCTTAGACCTCATACAGACAATGAACTGTGCACTCGATCGGATAGTACTCAGGGAGCGTGGACCGCCACGCGTCCGACTCAGTGCTGAGCTGAGGAGATGGATGGGAGCGGATCCCGATTTATGGCTCGTGAGAACAAGAGTTTGGACACTTACTCAGGCCGATTCTCAGGAGCGTGGGTCACCACGCGTTCGATCGGAAACACTGAGTAGAGTGGGGAACGAAAGCTGGTCCGCTTATAACTCGCTGGCGAGGCGAGAGTCTGGACACTCGGTCAGGCAAGACTCAGGGAGCGTGGGTCGCCACGCGTCCGACTGAGCACCGAGCCGAGGAGATGGATGGGAGCGGATCCCGATTTATGACTCGTGAGAACGAGAGTCTGGACACTTGCTCAGGCCGATTCTTAGGAGTGTGGGCCGCCACGCGTCCGATCGGAAACACTGAGTAGAGTGGGGAACGGAAGCTGGTCCGCTTATAACTCGCTGGCGAGGCGAGAGTCTGGACACTCGGTCAGGAAAGACTCAGGAAGCATGGGTCGCCACGCGTCCGACTGAGAGTCGATCCGAGGGGTGGATGGGAGCGGATCTCGATTTATAACTCGTGAGAACGAGAGTCTGGACACTTGCTCATGCCGATTCTCAGGAGCGTGGGCCGCCACGCGCCCGATCGGAGACACCGAGCAGAGTGGGGCACGGAAGCTAGTCCGCTTATAACTGGCTGGCAAGGCAAGAGTCTGGACACTCGGTTGGGCAAGACTTAGGGAGCGTGGGTCGCCACACGGCCGACTGAGAGTCGATCCGAGGGGTGGATGGGAGCGGATCTCGATTTATACTCGTGAGAACGAGAGTCTGGACACTTGCTCAGGCCGATTCTCAGGAGCGTGGGCTACCACATGTCTGATCGGAGACACTGAGCAGAGTGGGGCACGGAAGCTGGTCCGCTTATAACTTGCTGGCAAGGCAAGAGTCTGGACACTCGGTCGGGCAAGACTTAGGGAGTGTGGGTCGCCACGCATCCGACTGAGAGCCGATCCGAGGGGTGATTGGGAGCGGATCTCAATTTATAACTGTGAGAACGAGAGTCTGGACACTTGCTCAGGCCGATTCTCAGGAGCGTGGGCTGCCACACATCCGATCGGAGACACTGAGCAGAGTGGGATTTGGAAGCTGGTCCGCTTATAACTTGCTGGCAAGGCAAGAGTCTGGACACTCGGTCGGGCAAGACTCAGGGAGCGTGGGTCATCACGCGTCCGACTGAGAGCCGATCCGAGGGGTGGAAGGGAGTGGATCCTGATTTATAACTCGTGAGAACGAGTGTCTGGACACTTGCTTAGGCTGATTCTCAGGAGCGTGGGCCGCCACACGTCCGATCGAAGACACTGAGCAGAGTGGGGCACGAAAGCTGGTTTGCTTATAACTTGTTGGCAAAACAAGAGTCTAGACGCTCAGTCGGGCAAGACTCAGGGAGCGTGGGTCGCCACGCGTCCGTTTGAGAGCCGATCCGAGGGGTGGATGGGAGCGGATCCTGATTTATAACTCGTGAGAACGAGAGTCTGGACACTTGCTCAGGCCAATTCTCAGGAGCGTGGGCCGCCACGCGTCCAATCGGAGACACTGAGCAGAGTGGGGCACGGAAGCTGGTCCGCTTATTGCTTGCTGGCAAGGCAAGAGTCTGGACACTCGGTCGGGCAAGACTCAGGGAACGTGTGTCGCCACGCGCCCGACTGAGAGCCGATCCGAGGGGTTGATGGGAGCGGATCCTGATTTATAACTCGTGAGAACGAGAGTCTGGACACTTGCTCAGGCCGATTCTCAGGAGCGTGGGCCGCCACGCGTCCAATCGGAGACACTGAGCGAAGTGGGGCACGGAAGCTGGTCCGCTTATAACTCACTGGCAAGGCAAGAGTCTGGACACTCGGTCGGGCAAGACTCAGGGAGCGTGGGTCGCCACGCGTCCAACTGAGAGCCGATCCGAGGGGTGGATGGGAGCGGATCCCGATTTATAACTCGTGAGAACGAGAGTCTGGACACTTGCTCAGGCCGATTCTCAGGAGCGTGGGCTGCCACGCATCCGATCGGAGACACTGAGCAGAGTGGGGCTTGGAAGCTGGTCCGCTTATAACTTGCTGGCAAGGCAAGAGTCTGGACACTCGGTCGGGCAAGACTCAGGGAGCGTGGGTCATCACGCGTCCGACTGAGAGCCGATCCGAGGGGTGGAAGGGAGTGGATCCCGATTTATAACTCGTGAGAACGAGAGTCTGGACACTTGCTTAGGCTGATTCTCAGGAGCGTGGGCCGCCACACGTCCGATCGAAGACACTGAGCAGAGTGGGGCACGAAAGCTGGTTTGCTTATAACTTGTTGGCAAAACAAGAGTCTAGACGCTCAGTCGGGCAAGACTCAGGGAGCGTGGGTCGCCACGCGTCCGTTTGAGAGCCGATCCGAGGGGTGGATGGGAGCGGATCCTGATTTATAACTCGTGAGAACGAGAGTCTGGACACTTGCTCAGGCCAATTCTCAGGAGCGTGGGCCGCCACGCGTCCAATCGGAGACACTGAGCAGAGTGGGGCACGGAAGCTGGTCCGCTTATTGCTTGCTGGCAAGGCAAGAGTCTGGACACTCGGTCGGGCAAGACTCAGGGAACGTGTGTCGCCACGCGCCCGACTGAGAGCCGATCCGAGGGGTTGATGGGAGCGGATCCCGATTTATAACTCGTGAGAATGAGAGTCTGGACACTTGCTCAGGCCGATTCTCAGGAGCGTGGGCCGCCACGCGTCCAATCGGAGACACTGAGCGAAGTGGGGCATGGAAGCTGGTCCGCTTATAACTCACTGGCAAGGCAAGAGTCTGGACACTCGGTCGGGCAAGACTCAGGGAGCGTGGGTCGCCACGCGTCCAACTGAGAGCCGATCCGAGGGGTGGATGGGAGCGGATCCCGATTTATAACTCGTGAGAACGAGAGTCTGGACACTTGCTCAGGCCGATTCTCAGGAGCGTGGGCTGCCACGCATCCGATCGGAGACACTGAGCAGAGTGGGGCACGGAAGCTGGTCCGCTTATAACTTGCTGGCAAGGCAAGAGTCTGGACACTCGGTCGGGCAAGACTCGGGGAGCGTGGGTCGCCACGCGTCCGACTGAGAGTCGATCCGAGGGGTGGATGGGGCCAGATCTCGATTTATAACTCGTGAGAACGAGAGTCTGGACACTTGCTCAGGCCGTTTCTCAGGAGCGTGGGCCGCCACACGTCCAATCGGAGACACTAAGCGAAGTGGGGCACGGAAGCTGGTCTGCTTATAACTCGCTGGCGAGGCGAGAGACTGAGAAGCCTGCAAGTCGAGGGAGGACCGGGCTTTTCAATTATCATTGCAGTCGAGCCTTACATTGGTGTTACAGATTTTCACTCGGCCTCTCGATAGGGTTGGAGGTGGATTGCACTCCATAACCGATCCAGCCTCTGTTGGTGCAAGTTGCATCAATGATGTTCTCCTTTATGTGTTTTAATGTTTGACAATGTACTTAAGTCAGTAATATGTTGAACAGACAAAGGGGAGCGAAGGAGAAGTAACCTAAGCCTGAGAAAAGTCCTAGTTAAGCTAGGCATGGAAACTCTAAGACCTAGCGAAGGGCTGCTAGGCTCTGGCGAAGGGTTGCCAGAAAGAAAAGACCTAGCGAAGGGCTGCTAGGCACCTGATGAAGGGCTGTCAGGAAAATAAGTCCTAGCGAAGGGCTGCTAGGCTCTGGCGAAGGGTTGCCAGAAAGAAAAGACCTAGCGAAGGGCTGCTAGGCACCTGACGAAGGGCTGTCAGGAAAACAAGTCCTAGCGAAGGGCTGTTAGGCTCTGGCGAAGGGTTGCCAGAAAGAAAAGACCTAGCGAAGGGCTGCTAGGCACCAGACGAAGGGCGGTCAGGGGAACAAGTCCTAGCGAAGGGCTGCTGGGCACCTGACGAAGGGCTGTCAGGGAAACAAGACCTAGCGAAGGGCTGCTAGGCACCAAGCGAAGGGATGCTTGATATCCAAGACCTAACGAAGGGCGGCTAGGCAAAAGTCCACCCGAAGGACCGGGCGGCAACCGTCTCCTGAAAGGAGTAGGCGAAAGGCGCTTTCTCGGGGGTAAGAGTTTGCGTCGGTTCGACCTAGGATTACGTGCCAATCCGAAGTCCGAACCAAGTTCGTAAGATTAATATTTCATGTATACTTGCTTTGCATATATATATCTTGCAGGTACCAAGAGAAGAAGACAAAGCAAGCAAATAAAGAAGGCTGAAAACCAGCAGCCAGGGCTCCCCCAGCATGGGGGGCGCCCCCAGCCAGTGCAGAAGATGTGCACTTGTGTGTGTGTGCAGAACAGGTGTCCATGAGGGTGCCCGGAGCGTCCGGGGCGCCCCCAGGCAGTACTAATACATGCAGCAAACGTGTGTTTGCAGAACAAGTGTCAACGGGGGCGCCCGGAGCGTCCGGGGCGCCCTAATTAGTAGCTGTTTTGCTGTTTCGAAGCCAGAACACAGGATAAGCCCTCAAGGGGGCGCCCGGGTCATCCGGGGCTCCCTGGTCAAAGTTCTTATCACCTGCGGCGAGGTAGGCGCAAGGATAAGAGTTGACCGAGTCTTCCGGGGCGCCCCCAGCGACCGGGGCGCCCCCAGGAGGCCTATATAAGGGGCTTCGACCCCTCTGCTTCAAACACACTTCCTAACTGCGATTCTATTCATTCCGACCGACGACAACGCGCTAAAGACGAGGCTCTGCGACCGGGAGGCTCCAGGAGGAAGTGCGCGGCACTTCGGAGGTCCAGATCGGCCGAACTTCACACTTTGTGTTTGGTTTGCAATTAATTACAGTATTTATTTTTCCATATTATTGCTTGTAATATTGCACTGTAAGTCGGGTTTCTCCGCCTCCGGAAATTCCGGAAAGGAGACTATTAGTGGACTCAACGCCAAGTACATAGGCCTTGGACGTACTGACCCTGGGGGGTTGGGAACCAAGTAAATAAACCTGCTGTGTCCACTGTGTATTGCCTTTTTATTTTTATTTTTATGTTTTCCGCTGCGCTACTAATATTCTGAGTCCAGTTTTACGAAAGTCTCACGAAAGTTTTCACGATCGATATTCACCCCCCCTCTATCGACGGCACCGGTCCTACAAGTGGTATCAGAGCCGAGCCGCTCTTCACCGGACTAATCGCCGACGGAGCAACGACGCCAGGAGTTGAGGGGGAGCCCAGGGGTGAATCAGGTACAATTTTTTTTAATGTCTAATTTTAAATTGCATATTATTTGTTTCACGTGCAGGGAGAGAGGGCACTATAAAAATCAGTGCCCTACTCGTAAGACTCGGTCTACACCACCGGCGGCGAAGGAGGTACCAGCGCCAGGAGTCCGGAAGAACAAGGAAAGTGTACAATGCTTCAAATGCGAGAAGTACGGACACTACAAAAACAAGTGTCCGGCGAAGGTACGGAAAATTTATGTTCCGAAAATTTTTCCTGCAATATTTTGTGATAATTTAGTTAATTTTTCTGATAAATTAGAATTACTGCATAATAAAATTAGCCTCTTGCATGATAAGTTAGAAAATAAAGATATGACTAAAATATCAGAAATTAATTGTTTAATTCAAAATATAAATTCAGAAATTAATAAAATTAATTCTGATAATTATTCTGATAATAATTCTGATAAAATCAATTCTGATAATATTACTGACAATTTTAATTCAGAAAAAGTTAATCCTAAGGATAACTCCGAATTTGAATTTGAAAACCTTAAGGATAATTCTGAGGATAAACATGATTTTATTGAAAATTATTCTAAGGATAAAAATGATTTTATTCTTGATAATAATTTAATTATAGATAATCCTGAAGACTACTATAAAACCTTAACTAGTGGCCCATTTTACTCCACACACTTTGAGGATATTGATTTTGAGGAGGAAATGGAATTTTCTAAGATTAGGGCCATAATTAATGAAAATTACAAAGGATCAAATAAATCAAAATTAATAGAAAAATTCAGAAAGAAAAATAAAAACGAAGAAGAAATTTTCGAAATAATGAAAATGATGAATTTAAACCCACAACTGTTAATTAAACCCAATTAAATCTTAATTAATCAAATTAATTCAATTAAATCTTAATTAATCAAATTAATTCAATTAAATCTTAATTAATCAAATTAATTCAATTAAATCTTAATTAAATCAATTAAATCAATTTAATTCAATTAAACTTCAATTAAATCAATTTAATTCAATTAAATCAATTTAATTCAATTAAACTTCAATTAAATCAACTTAATTCAATTAAAACTTCAATTAAATCAACTTAATTCAATTAAATTTCAATTAAATCAATTTAATTCAATTAAATTTCAATTAAATCAATTTAATTCAATTAAACTTCAATTAAATCAATTTAATTCAATTAAACCTCAATTAAATCAATTTAATTCAATTAAACCTCAATTAAAGCAACAAATAAATTCGAATTAATCCACTTAAAATCAATTAAATTCAATTAAATTCGATTTAATCCACTTAAATTAAATTCAATTAAATTCAAATAATTCAAATTAATCCACTTAAATTCAATTAAATTCAATTAAATTCAAATAATTCAAATTAATCCACTTAAATTCAATTAAATTCAAATTAATTCAATTAATTCACCTTAATTCAAATTAATTCAATAAATTCACTTTAATTCAATTAATTCAAATTAATTCACTTTTCAATTAAATTCTAATTAACTCAACTTTAATTCAATTAAATTCAAATTAACTCAATTTTAATTCAACTAAATCCAATCTTAAATCACTTAAACCTGAACCAAACTAAAACCTTACCCAAACCGCAACAATTAATTCAATAAAATCGAATATGTCAAAGTGGGTTGACATATTCGCAGGTTCACACGATATCTATCAAATCGAGAATTTGATACATTCTTAGAAACAAAAATAAAATGTCTTGACTTGTTTGACTCATGCATAATTGTCATGCCATGCATTTGCTATTTTCCTTTAAAATATATGACATGTCATTCATATTTAATTTTTATGCATAATTTAGAAAGGTCATAAGAAAAAGATAATTGAAATTTGGCAACATAGTATTGGGAGGAGGTGAGATGATAGTACGTTGGGGAAACCAACTCTAATAAGATCAAGTCTACTTGGTCTCTTTAGACTGGTGAAACCAGCCGAAGCTACCGATCCAAGACCCAAGCTAGTTAGACCAGAAAATGACCTAATTTAATTTGAAAATGAAATTTCATTAAAAGGCTTTGTCAAGGAAAGGGTGGATGATCCCATAAGGCTACGACCAAAGAAGGCCTAGTGCCTCGCCAAGACCTGGAAGCCAATTTCTGAAATTCAAATTCAAATTATTTTTTGTCAAATTCGAATCTAACACAAATTTCAATTAAATCTTAGATTTAATAATGGAAAATGATTCAAGCATCTCACAATACACCTATAAGGCAATCATGCTTGTTGTATTGATACATCTAAAATGGGTGAGATGTTAAGGACTAATGAATTGAAAAATATTTTTCAAAATTGTTTTTCAAAATTGTTAGAATATTTTTCTAAAAATATATTTTTCAAAATAGAGCTTTAACATAATAATGTTTTTATGGAATTCATGCTTGTCTGATTGATTATATTACACATTTTTCAAAAAGGTATATTGTTTTCAAAAATTGATTGACTCACGCAATTAGACACAAGCCTCTTAGGACAGCACTAAAGTTCCTTAGGGCACTTAGATAGAGTCAAACGGCATTGATGCAGGGGGAGTGCTTTTCATATTTTTCAAACTGCACTTTAAAAACATTACTATTATTTGAAAATATCTTTTCGAAAATCATGCTTTAATCGTTATCACTTGTGGCTTTTCAAAAAAGATTTTACCTATTGCAAAAATCAAATGTTTACCTATTCTTTTGATTCTGATAAACCCTAAAGACACAGAGGAAGGTCCACTTCATAATCTAAAAAGGACTCCTAGGATGTGTCAGATTTAGGGGGAGTCTGAGTCAAATTTTTTCAAGTCTTAAACTATTTTTTATTATTAGAAAATTCCTTTGATTTGAATCAAACCTTAAGACTCAAAGGAAGAGTACTTGTGGTCAACAAGCTTCCCAGGACTGAGTCAAGTTTAGGGGGAGGTCAAATTAAAAGAATTATTCAATTACATGCTTTTAAAATACTAAAAATCTATGTTTTTCAAAATACCACTTGTTAAAATTTGTGTGACTTATGAAATGATTTTGAAATAATAGTTACTTAGGTTGGAAAATTCCCAGGACACTTAGGAAATGTCCTTGTGGTCAACAAGGTTTCCTAGGATAGTGTCAGACTGGAAAATAGACCAAGTTAAGTAAAATATTAGATCTTCAAAATTCACACAGTTTTTCAGCACATACTATTGTGAAATATTATCATTTTTCTTAAAAATTTATAATAATATTTACTTGTTTGAAAACTTTCCAGGACACTTAGGAAATGCCCTTGTGGTCAACAAGGTTTCCTAGGATGGTGTCAGACTGGAAAAGAAACTCAATCAAGTAAAATATTTTCAAAAAAAAAGTACTTATGTCTTTCAAAACCAATATTCTTAATTTTGAAAAAAAAATATTTTCAAATGTATTGTTAAGTACTTAATTTCTCAAAAAATATACTTATTTTTTTTCAAAAAGGGATTTAAATAATCTTTTAAAAGTACTTGCACTCCTTACAAATCATCTTTTCAAAGTACTTATATTTTAAACCTAGAGCATTTTTCAAATTTATGCAATTTTTTTTAAAAAAAACAAAATTGCACTAAGTATTTTCAAAACAAAAATTCAAAGTTTTTTATTGTTGATGCAAGTTTTTTTGATGCATGACAAAGGGGGAGAGAGTGCTTAAGTTAGAATTTTTTTTCAGTTAGAAAATTTTTTACTCTCCCAAAACCTATACCTTTTAGTTTTTCTATCCCAAGGATAGTAATTTAGCCCCTTAAACCAATCTAACTTAAGTTATTGTCAAACATCAAAAAGGGGGAGATTGTTGGTGCAAGTTGCATCAATGATGTTCTCCTTTATGTGTTTTAATGTTTGACAATGTACTTAAGTCAGTAATATGTTGAACAGACAAAGGGGAGCGAAGGAGAAGTAACCTAAGCCTGAGAAAAGTCCTAGTTAAGCTAGGCATGGAAACCCTAAGACCTAGCGAAGGGCTGCTAGGCTCTGGCGAAGGGCTGCCAGAAAGAAAAAGACCTAGCGAAGGGTCAGGGGAACAAGTCCTAGCGAAGGGCTGCTGGGCACCTGACGAAGGGCTGTCAGGGAAACAAGACCTAGCGAAGGGCTGCTAGGCACCAAGCGAAGGGATGCTTGATATCCAAGACCTAACGAAGGGCGGCTAGGCAAAAGTCCACCCGAAGGACCGGGCGGCAACCGTCTCCTGAAAGGAGTAGGTGAAAGGCGCTTTCTCGGGGGTAAGAGTTTGCGTCGGTTCGACCTAGGATTGCGTGCCAATCCGAAGTCTGAACCAAGTTCGTAAGATTAATATTTCATGTATACTTGCTTTGCATATATATATCTTGCAGGTACCAAGAGAAGAAGACAAAGCAAGCAAATAAAGAAGGCTGAAAACCAGCAGCCAGGGCTCCCCCAGCATGGGGGGCGCCCCCAGCCAGTGAAGAAGATGTGCACTTGTGTGTGTGTGCAGAACAGGTGTCCATGAGGGCGCCCGGAGCGTCCGGGGCGCCCCCAGGCAGTACTAATACATGCAGCAAACGTGTGTTTGCAGAACAGGTGTCAACGGGGGCGCCCGGAGCGTCCGGGGCGCCCTAATTAGTAGCTGTTTTGCTGTTTCGAAGCCAGAACACAGGATAAGCCCTCAAGGGGGCGCCCGGGTCATCCGGGGCTCCCTGGTCAAAGTTCTTATCACCTGCGGCGAGGTAGGCGCAAGGATAAGAGTTGACTGAGTCTTCCAGGGCGCCCCCAGCGACCGGGGCGCCCCCAGGAGGCCTATATAAGGGGCTTCGACCCCTCTGCTTCAAACACACTTCCTAACTGCGATTCTATTCATTTCGACCGATGACAACGCGCTAAAGACGAGGCTCTGCGACCGGGAGGCTCCAGGAGGAAGTGCGCGGCACTTCGGAGGTCCAGATCGGCCGAACTTCACACTTTGTGTTTGGTTTGCAATTAATTACAGTATTTATTTTTCCATATTATTGCTTGTAATATTGCACTGTAAGTCGGGTTTCTCCGCCTCCGGAAATTCCGGAAAGGAGACTATTAGTGGACTCAACGCCGAGTACATAGGCCTTGGACGTACTGACCCTGGGGGGTTGGGAACCAAGTAAATAAACCTGCTGTGTCCACTGTGTATTGCCTTTTTATTTTTATTTTTATGTTTTCCGCTGCGCTACTAATATTCTGAGTCCAGTTTTACGAAAGTCTCACGAAAGTTTTCACGATCGATATTCACCCCCCCTCTATCGACGGCACCGGTCCTACAGCCTCTTCCCTTGCTCATTAATTATCTAAGTAATAGGCTCCCAAGGCGGGCTTCTGAATGACTTTGAAGGGTCCTCCCCACTGCGGCTCCAGCTTACTGTCATCCCCGACTGGCTTGATTCTTTTCCAAACGAGGTCTCCGACCTAGAATGTTCTTGGTAGTACCTTCTAATTATATCTTTGCTTCATTTTCTGCCGATACACGAACATCCGGGCGGCTGCCTTGTCTCTAATTTCGTCGACCAAGTCCAGCTCTAGACGTTTCCTTTCGGCATTATCTTCATCATAGGCCGCTCGTCGATCTGACTCACAGCCAACCACGACCGACACTACGACTTCGCTTCCATAGACTAGCTGAAACGGCGTGCTTCCCGTGGTTTCTTTAGGCGTGGTTCGCAAGGCCCATAAGACACTAGGGAGTTCATCCACCCATGTTCCTCCTGTGTGATCTAGCTTGGCCTTTAATCTTTTCAGGATCTCTTGGTTGGCTACTTCTGTAACGCCCGCCTTTCCAGCCCTACGGTGTGGGCGGAAGGCGACGTTACGCGAACATGCATATAGGCATATGAATATCTTAATGCAGCGGAATAATTTAAAACTTTATACATATGCGTTTAAACTATGCAATTAAAACTTGAAACATGTTGATGTATCTTAGCTATCATTCTTAAATATAGTTACTTGGTAAACTTAACATTGTCATAGCATAAAAAGAATAAGATATAACATGTGAGACATAACATTCTTGAACATGCTTCGCTTCCATAGACTAGCTAAAATGGCGTGCTTCCCGTGGTTTCTTTAGGCGTGGTTCGCAAGGCCCATAAGACACTAGGGAGTTCATCCACCCATGTTCCATAACATTATCTTCATCATAGGCCGCTCGTCGATCCGACTCACAGCCAACCACGACCGACACTACGGCTTCGCTTCCATAGACTAGCTGAAACGACGTGCTTCCCGTGGTTTCTTTAGGCGTGCTTCGCAAGGCCCATAAGACACTAGAGAGTTCATCCACCCATGTTCCTCCTGCGTGATCTAGCTTGGCCTTTAATCTTTTCAGGATCTCTCGGTTGGCTACTTCTGTAACGCCCGCCTTTCCAGCCCTACGATGTGGGCGGAAGGCGGCGTTACACGAACATGCATATAGGCATATGAATATCTTAATGCAGCGGAATAATTTAAAACTTTATACATATGCGTTTAAACCATACAATTAAAACTTGAAACATGTTGATGTATCTTAGCTATCATTCTTAAACATGGTTACTTGGTAAACTTAGCATTGTCATAGCATAAAAAGAATAAGACATAACATGTGAGACATAACATTCTTGAACATGCTTGCATTAAACATAACTTACCCTACCATCAAGCTTAAAGCCAACATAAAGTATAGCATGAAACTAAAGTTAACAATACAAAACATAAGAAGTTGTTCTTTGGGAAACCCATCATAAAGTCTAGCATGAAACTAAAGTTGAAAGGTGACAATGCAAACATGAGACATATGACAATTATGAGTAATAGGATCTTTTCTTTTTCTTTTGCCATGTCACTGCCACACACACACACTTGCCCTCCTGCTGCTTCCCTTAGCTTAGTATCCTCTTGCTTGATCTGCGGTATAAGAAAGTAAAACTATAAGCACATAGGCTTAGTAAGACCCTTTCCTATTCACTAAAACATACGTCACATATAGTCAATGGAAAGACATAACATGGAGAGTGTAACATAAAACAAAAGCATATCATGAGAAGGTATTCATAAAGCATTTGACATGAAGAGGCATATAGATGTACATGAAAATACATAATCATATAGAAGTGCTTAACATGAAATGAAGGTGCATAGAGTTCATGGCATAAGAAGTATTTGACATAAAATATAAGCATATGAACATACTTGACATGACATAGTTCTTGACATAAACATAAGCATATGACATACTTGACATGACATAGATGCATAACATGAATGAATGCATGAGTTAAATGCACATAACATAAGGATGCTTACTTAAAAATCATAGTTATTAATACTTAAACATAATCATAACATCATGGGGGGCCCCGGCTTGTACCACATACATACATACATCATTTGTGCGCATCCCTAAGTAAATATGAGGTAGCTAGTCTCAACCTACTAGGGTACTAGGTTATCTTCAACCTAGGGACAGCTACGATAGTCCAGAACCGATGCGTTCTTAAGGTGCCCATCCCTGTTGGACAACTACGGTAGTCCCAGAACCGGGGACAGCTGCGGTAGTCCCACACCGAGGCTTTCATGAGGAGCCCATCCCTTGGACCTTCCTTGGGTCCGGTACAAGCTCATCCATAAAGTAAAATAGCTTCACATGCTTCTTTTTTTCCATCATATTTCATCATTCATAGAACTTTCATAGCATAATTGAAAACATAAACATAATCTTAATACATGAAGCATGGCATAAAGCATACTTAGCATTTCATCATTCATAGTTCATGCATACATCATTATGCCTTAGAGGCATGACATCATCTTCATTCATCATCTTCATTCATAAGGCATGACTTACATACATAATTATGCCTTAAGGCATAAGCATCATCTTAGTTCATAAAGCTTGCATGATCATGGTACATAAGGTAAGCATGCATAAATAAGTTTTCACATACATGGTACATATCACATAGCATACATGATCATGGTATCTATCATAAAGCATGCATGGGTAAGATCCATATGAACATTTTACATATTACATAGGTTCATAACATTCAACATAAAACATGCATAGGTCTACATAACCATATATCTATCATAATACCTATGTTCAAGGCATTTAACATAATACATGCATAATTCTACATAAACATGAGGCATACTTCACAACACATGTGTTCATGGTATATGGTTTAAAACATCCATAAATATACCTACTAAAACATGACACATAATATAAACATACAAGATCATGATGCATAGCACATAAAGTTAGGGTTAAAATTCATACAACATGATTGAACATACATCTACATCATAGTAAGCCATAAACAAGTATACTTGAAACCTTAGACTATCCCAAACCCTTAACTTGGTGCTTGGCCGAAACCCTAGAAGATGGAAGTCCCATTATTCAAGTAAAATGTGAGATACCATAAGTAACATAATACCCATACAATTCATACTATGTCATAGGAAGCCATTAGAACACATGATTGAGGTTAACCCCAATTCCTAGCCCTAGATTAGGTCTTGGCCGAAACCCTAAAGGGGCCACAAGTCCATGGAAAATTCATATAATTCATATTTAACATCCAACACAATACATACAATGCCATAGGAAGCCATTAAAACACATGATTGGGCTAACCTAGCTCCTAGCCCTAACATTTGGTCTTGGTCGAAACTTATAGGGGTCTTAAAATTCATATAATTCACAATTAACATCCATTATATCATAGGGAATCATAATAAGCATACTTGGAGGGTTAGATCTAATCCTAACCATGGAAATGGGATGGTGGCCGAAACTTGTAGGGTGCCTTGGGTGCTACAAAAATTCCACAACTCATAATTTATTCTTTATTTATCATGGGAAAGCATTAGGAATCATAAGTGAGGTTTTAACATCATCCCAAACCCAAAAACCATGCTTGGCCAAAACTTGTAGAAACCCTAATCCAATGTTTTCTCAACATAGATCCCAAACAAAACTTAAATCATGATAGACAACATAGAAAACTATTATACCACAGGTGAGGGAGTCTTACATCTTTTTATCTTGGTTATAAACCTTGAATGGAGAAAGAAAATGAAAACCTTCTTGACTTTAGAACACCCCTTGCCCTTGTAGCCTTGTAGAAGACCTTGGATCTTCAAGAGGGAGTCCTCTTGTGAAGTTTTCCAAGGGAAAAAGAGGAGAAAATAACTCAAGTGTCTCTTCCCTTCTCATCTACTTCTTTTATACTAAGTGAAGGGGCATGATGCCTCTTCACATGGTGCCTCTTCACCTCCTTTTAGCCTCAACTAAAATTCTTCTCTCTTTCCCAATAGCACTCCCTTCCTAGGTGAATTAGTTAGTACATACATGATGAGGCTCTTGGTCCAAGGTTCAATCCTTGGTGCATGCACTTTCTTTTTATCCCATTTACTCTTGCTTTTGGCAAGGCCCACATAAGAGCCCACCAAGAGTCATACTAATATTCCTAATTGGAACTCATTTTTATTTATGTTAAATTCTACCTAAGGTCCACTAATAGCAATGGTACTAGAAGAACCCATGTAAGACCCATTAGTACTTAGCTTTTTAATCTATATAAGAAATCATGCTAAGGTTCGTGCTAGTATTCATATATTACTCAAGAATCCATATAGGTATGATCAATATTTTAAAAAAATTATTGAGAGGATTTTACGGGCGTTACAACTTTTGCCTGACCGTTGCTTTGTGGGTATGCCACGGAAGTGAAGGCTTGCTTGATACCATATGCCAAGCACCATTCCTGTATCTTCCGACCTTGGAACTGCCTCCCATTGTCCGAGACGAGTTTATGGGGGATTCCATATCGGCATAGGATGTTCTGCCACAGGAACTTGATCACAGCCAGCTCGGTAATGCGTGCTAGGGCCTCAGCTTCTACCCATTTGAAAAAGTAGTCCACGACCACTTGCAGGAACTTCTTCTGAGCCTCGGCGATCGGGAATGACCCCACAATGTCCATGCCCCACTGGTCAAAGGCGCAGGAAACCGCCGATGTCTTCATCATCTCCACAGGTCAGTGTGGGAGGAAGTGATGTTTCTGGCAAGACAGGCAGGTAGAAACTAACTTGTCCGCGTCTTTCTGCAGGGTCGGCCAGTAGTAACCGACCAGTAGTGCTTTCTAAGACACCGCTCGAGCTCCCGCGTGGCTTCCGCAGACGCCCATGTGAATCTCCCTCAGCACATAGTCTGCGTCTTCTTCACCTAGGCACTTGAGTAGGGGTCGGGGAAAGGACATCTTGTATAGCGCGTTCCGATCGGTCGGCACAACTCCTTCCATGAGGTAAGTGATGAGCGGGGTCCTCTAGTTGGATTCCAACTCTAGGTTGGTTTGCCTCTCTATCTGCATGACCATCAGAGCTGGGCCGCCTGGCTGAGGAAGAACCCAATAGCCGACCGAGCTGGCCAATTTGGCCAACTCGTCCGCCTTGAAATTGCTTTCTCGGGGAATCTTCTGGACCTGCACCTCTCGAAACTCAGCCTTCAACTTCTCATAAGCCTCTATGAAGACCTGCAACCGGTTGCTATTGACTTCGAACCGACCGGCCACCTGCTGCGTGACTAGTTGGGAATCGGAGTAAAGTATCACCCGTGCGACCCCCACATGCTTGGCGGCTTGCAGTCCCGATATGAGGGCTTCGTACTCGGCCTCATTATTCGTAGCCTAGTATTCCAATCGGACAGATAAATGCAATTGCTCCCCCTTCGGTGAGATCATCAGAATGCCGATCCCACTACCCGACCGGGCCGATGAGCCATCTATATAAATTTGCCAAGCTTCTTCAACCTCCTCCGAGTGTAGCTCACCTAAAAAATCTGCCAAGGCTTGGGCTTTGATGGATGGCCGAGTCTTGTATTGAATGTCATATTCACTTAGCTCGGTAGTCCATTTGATCAGCCAACCCGACGCTTCTGGATTAGAGGCCACTCGACCCAAATTACTATTGGTCAGGACCACAATGGGTGTGCCAAGAAGTAAGGTCGAAGCCTCCGAGCACCCAACAATAACACATACGCTAATTTTTTGAGTGTCATATAGCGACACTCGGCTCCCTTTAGTAGGTGGGCAAAAAAATACACTGGCTGTTGCTCGGTCCCCTCTAGCCGGACCAAAACCAGGTTGACGGAGTCGGACGAGACAACTAAATACACGTACAGAATTTCCCCGACCTCGGGCTTGGCTAATATAGGCAACTCGACGAGGTACACCTTAAGCTCTTCGAACGCCATGTCACAGTCGATGTCCCATTGGAATTTGGCTGCTTTGCAAAGGGTCTTGAAGAATGGCAACCCTCGCTTAGCCGATCGGGAGATGAACCGGGACAGAGCTATGATCCGCCCGGTGAGTCGCTGTGCCTCTCGGAGATTTCTTGGTGGGGGCATGCCCAGCAGGGCCCTGACCTTGCTCGGATTGGCTTCGATGCCCCGCTCGGTCACAATGTACCCGAGAAACTTTTCACTCTAAGCGCCAAAAAGACACTTAGCAGGGTTCAGTTTGAACCTGTACCTGCGCAGTGTTTGGCACGTCTCCTCAACATCGGCTATCAGGTCTCCCGCTCGGGTGGACTTGATCAGGATGTCATCCACGTACACCTCAATGTTCCGTACGATCTAAGTTTGGAAGACTTTATTCATCATGCGTTGGTAAGTGGCTCCAGCGTTCTTTAACCAGAACGGCATGACGGTGTAGCAGTAGGTGTCGTCTGTCGTGATGAAACTGACCTTTTCTTGATCTGCCGCAGCCAGGGGCACTTGATGATACCCTTGATATGCGTCGAGCATTGAGATAAATTCACTGTCGCCTATCGAGTCTACTGTTGATGCAGTCTGGCCCTGATTGTTGTTTTGGTGTTGACACCGATTTAAGTTTAGGTGGATGATTATTGATTATGATTAAGTCCTGATCGGGGATCAGGCATGGTATGAAAAATCCTAGTCTGGAGGGCTAGGTGTTGGAAAATCCTAACCTGGAGGGTTAGGTGTTGAAAAGTCCTAGCTTGGAGGGCTAGGTGTTGGAAAAGTCCTAATTCGGAAAGGTTGGGTGAAAATTCCTAGCTTGGAGGGCTAGGTGAAAAGTCCTAACTTGGAGGGTTAGGTGCAAATTCCCATCCTGGAGGATTAGGTGAAAAAGTCCTGGCTTGGAGGGTCAGGTGCCTAGCTTGGAGGGCTAGGTTGGATGAAATTCTAACTCGGAAGGGTTGGGTGAAAAGTCCTAGCTTGGAGGGCTAGGTGAAAAGTCCTAGCTTGGAGGGCTAGGTGAAAAGTCCTAACTTGGAGGGTTAGGTGCAAATTCCCAACTTGGAGAGTTAGATGGAAAATCCTTAGCTTGGAGGGCTAAGGTGGATGGAAACTTAGCTTGGAGGGCTGAGTTTGAGTCCCTGGATCGGTCTGGTGATCGATCGGGGACTCTGGCACGTTGCTCCTTCGTGGATCGGTCCGGTGACTGATCCAGCGATGACTGATCAGTCGGGTGACCGATCAGGGAGCACACAGTGAGGTTGGGAATCTGCTGTGCTGCTCCTGATCGATCTGGTGACCGATCAGGGAGTATGCGTTTCACCCATTGACTGGCTCCTGATCGGTCTGCTGACCGATTAGGGAGCGAGCAGTGAGGTTGAGTTCCCTTGCTGAACTGCTCCTGATCGGTCTAGTGACCGATCAGGATCACTGTGTAGATCGTTCTGGTGAACGATCCAGCTTCGCGGGCTTTTCACTAAGATCGATCAGGACGGTTCCTGATCGGTCTGGTGATGACCTGATCGGACTGCTGACCGATCAGGTGACACCCTGATCGGTCAGTTGACCGATCAGAAGGCTTAGCCTGCGAATCTCAGAAATCGCCCAATATAAGGGTGGATCGGTTCGGTGAACGATCCACGACCTGGGATCGGTCTGGTGATCGGTCCAGGAGAATCTCAAAGAAATCGCGATTTCTGATTGAGCGTTGGGGATCGATCAGGACGAATCCTGATCGGTCTGTAACCAGCCTGATCGGTCTGGTGACCGATCAGGAGTCTCTCTGATCGGTGAGGTGACCGATCACTTTAATTCAAAATGCACTGTCAGACGCTCTGATCGCGTCTGACCATATTCGATTCGCTGCTGTTTATCTCTGATATTTGATTTACTGCGTGATTTGCTGCTCTAACAGTCTGATTAAGTTGCAGGTGACAGGGGAGGATTCAAACACTCAAGGAGAAGTCAAAGAAGGCTTTCCTTGGAGCAGGTTTGTCCCTTTCTCAACTCAGGTTGCAACGGCTGGAGCTGCAGGACTGAAGCCGCTGACTGAAGCTTGGTTGAGGGAGCTCAGGAAGTTCAGTAAAGGTTCAGTGTAGCTGGCGCGTTGGCAGTGAGGCAGCTGTAGGCTGCTGGAGATGAGGTCACTTGTTGCTTAGTGGAGAAACAAAAGGAATGAGAGAGTTTCGGTGGAGAAGAGTTTTTTGACAGTTCTTCAGCTTGTGCTCTTGAGTTCCAGTGCTTTGAGTTCTCCACATTAAGCTTGCTGTGTTCTTGAAGTTTCCATCATTCCAAGCAAGCAATTGAGAAGCAATCATCCATTACTTGAGCGCTTGAAGGAGAAAACTAGAAGCTTGGAGTCCGACAGTGGGAAGACACGAAGAAGGGTTCTTGCGTGAGATCGCCACTGGGTGGAGCTCAGGGAAACTTGCTGTGTTTTTGTCCTTGCTAAGTGTTTGAGTAAGATCCTTCCTGTTGTTTCTTTGTACTTAAACTATATTCTTGTTTGAAACACACTGTGGAGAGGTTTCTCCACCGAGAAGGAGGTTGTTGAATTATCCGGTGTTAACTGGGGCTTGATCTGCCGACGATCAAGGGATCACCCACCTTAAGGGCACGCCAAGGAGTAGGGGCAAGTTATCTCTGAAACTTGTAAAATCTCCTTGTTAGCGATCTTGCTAATCTTGCTAGTTAGTTTTCGGTTTTAGTTTCTGCACATCCTGTTTTCCATACTTCCACTGTGCTACTAACAACTTTGAGTGCAGAAATTGTTAACTCTTCAAAGGAAAGTGATTGGCTATATTCACCCCCCCCTCTATAGCCATCTTGTCTCCAACATCTACCACCTGATCTATCTGGGGCAGAGGGTAGCAGTCTTTCGGGCATGCCTTGTTAAGGTCCCGGAAGTTGATGCAAACTCTCCACTTATTGTCGGGCTTGGGCACCAAGTCTACGTTGGCTAGGCAAGCCAGGAATTGCACTTCTCGAATGTGGCCGGCTTCTAGTAGCTTTTCGATCTCGGCCCGGATCACTTTATTCTGCTCGCTGCTAAAGTCCCGCTTTCGCTGCTTAACGGGCCGAGCATGGGGATATACGTGGAGGTGATGCTCCGCCACCTCCGGTCGTACGCCTTTCAGCTCTTTGACTGACCGGGCGAACACGTCTTGGTTTCGAGCCAAGCATTCCAGCAAGGGCTCTCTCAACTCCTCGGGCATCCTGGTTGCGATCTTGACTCAAGCTTCCTCCCAGTCGGGAAGAAGCTGGACCTCCTCCTTGTCTTCTCGCAGCTCAGGCCATGGCGAGGGCTGAACCATATTGCAGTCTGAGAAGGGGTGTGGCGCCTTCTGGCTCTCCACCCAGACGTCATCGACATAAGACCTCCGGGCCACCCTCTGGTCACCCCTGACTTCTCCTATCATGTCCCCGACCGGGAACATAACCTTCAGGTAGAAGGTGGAGGAACGACTCAGAACTCGTTAAGGGTCGGTCGACCCAGAATGGCGTTGTAGGCTGATGGAGCATCAACCACCAGGAAAGTGTACCATTTGGTCCTCTTCAGCGGATCGTCGCCTAAGGAAATGGCCAGTCGAATCTGGCCGATTGGCTGCACTTGATTCCCTGTGAATCCGAACAACGGGGTCGCCACCAAGTACAGCTGGGACATTTCTATCTGAAGCTGGTTGAATGCCTTCTTGTACAAGATGTTGACCGAGCTTCCCGTGTCGACGATGGTTCGGTGGACTTGGTAGTTAGCAATGACAGCCGTGATGACCAGAGCGTCATCATTCAGGACCTCTAGTCCCTGCAGATCTTGGGGCCCGAAACTAATCTGGGGCCCCACTGCCTACGCTGAGCTGGTGCTGACTTGATGAATCTCCAACCGACGCACCCGTACCTTCCTGGCTCGGTTGGAGTCTCCTCTGGTTGGTCCGCCCGAGATGACATTTATGCCTCCCCGGACAGCATTCTGCTGGTTGGCCTACTCCTCCTCCATTTCCTGGGCCTCAGCCCGATTCCCCTGAGGGAATAGATTGCGGGCAACCGGGGGGGTTATCTTGGAGTTCCTCGGCGACGGGGTTGATGGCCCGGCCTCCTCGGCCTGAGCCGCGCCCCGGGGATGCTTGCCATCCTCATCCCTGTGGGGTTGGAGCCCGACCTCGACCAGCCTGTCGGCACTCCTCGATGGCGTGGTTGTGGCTCTGGTGGAACGTGCAGTAGGGTCTCCATCGGGCCGGGAGACACCCCTGGTCCACTTGTTGCATGTGTCGCCTTTCTCCTCCCACTCGGTCAATGGGTCCGCGTGGGCTGCGAATGGGCCCGCTTGGGGATCTGGTGTTCTGGGTGGGGTTATGAGGCGTTGGATTGGTCGACTCCTTCTTTCGAGCGGCCTGGGCCTCCTCAACGTTGATATACTTGACAACCTTGCCCAACAGGCTGTCGAAGTCCTTCGGGGGTTTCCTGATCAGCGAGCGGAAGAAATCCCCCTCTTGCAACCCTTGGGAGAATATGCTGACCAGGACCTCAAGAGTGGCTGTGGGCACGTCCAGGGCCACGCCGTTGAATCTCTTAATGTAGGCCCGGAGAGTTTCCTTCGGACCCTGCTTCAGAGTGAACAGGTTGAGGCTCGTCTTGAGGTGCCTCCTGCTGCTGGCGAAGTGTTAGAGGAAAACCCTCCTAAGCTCCTCAAAGCCCGTGACCGACCCATCAGGGAGTCGGTCAAACCATCTTTGGGTTAGACCAGAGAGAGTGGTTAGGAAGGCTTGGCATTTGACACCTTTCAGATATTGATGAAGCAGAGCAGCGCTCTCGAACTTCATAGGTGCTCCTCTGGGTCGGTGGTCCCCGCATACTCAGGGATCGTGAAGTAACGGAGATGACAGGGAACAGGATCCTCCAGGATCCTAGAGGAGAAGGGACTGCGCACCAGGATAGAAGGAGAAGGGCGGTCGGGGCCTTTCCCTTGTCTGGCCGCGATGCATGCATCTGGTTAGATGCGGAAGCCTCGGCTGAGTCAACTTCATCACCCTGGCCCCGGTAGAAGGCTGCAGGAAAGGGTGCGGCACCACCCTCCGGTCGAGCGGACCTTCCTTGACCTCCTGAAGGCTGGTGTGCCGCCGGCTCTGGGAACCGGGGCACCTAGCTACTGACTTACGAAGGCCTCTGAGGAGTCCTCTGAGCTCGAGCAGCCATCAGGGCTTCGTATTCCTCGCGGGTGACAATCATCATGACCCGGTTGGGATCCTCCATCTTCACTTCCGATCAGGCAAAGTGTCCCTCCTTCTAGCGCCAAATTTGATCCTGTCGCGAAGTGAGGTGGACGCCCCAAGAGTGAGATGGCCCTCCGGGGATCACGAACCGCTGGGTTGGCCGCGAAGCTCGCTCCTAACCTGCAAGACAAGGACCGTTAGAACCCGCCCGAAAAAGTCCCCAGTAAGGCACTCCGACGGTCAAGTCAGTCCTCGAGAGTGGAAAGCAAAAGACAATGAAATAGTAGCAAAATCACTATTGCGCGTACCTGGGTCGCGTGGAGTGGAGCGACTTATATAGCCGGGAATGCTGATAGTTGCTGCCCAGCCTGCCACCGTTTGTCTCGTAGCGAGGACAGGGCAAGGCATACCCAGAGGTGGCAGGGTAAGGCGTCGCACACCGGAATAAGGAAAAGGGCACTGTCAACTTAATGGTTAGCGCCGTTGGGCGCCGCTCGACCTGACACAGAGGTATGTGGTTGGGGTACAGGGCTCAGGATTTGGCAGGAAGATCATGGCGTCAGCAAGATGCTTGCGATTAATGCCGGGATGATGCTTTATCTGCGCTGACCTCGTATTCCTTCTGCTAGTCCTGTGTCAGGGAGTGGTTATTTTGGTGAGTCACGACGAATGCCGACTGGGGCACAAAATGAGGAGGTCGATTGAGGGCCTGTAGAATTGGTGCCGACTGAGGGCACAAGATGAGGAGGCCGACTGAGGGCCTAGAGTATTGGTGTCGACTAAGGGCACACGATGAGGAGGCCGACTGAGGGCCTAGAGTATCGGTGTCAACTGAGGGCACAAGGTGAGGAGGTCGACTGAGGGTCTGGCGTATCGGTGTCGACTGAGGGCACAACATGAGGAGGTCGACTGAGGGCCTAGCGTATCGGTGCCAACTGAGGGCACAACATGAGGAGGTCGACTGAGGGTCTGGCGTGCTGGTGCCATTCAGTGATACATCAAGTAGGCCTCCTCTGGTTCGGGCTTACCCCAGGAGCGTGGGCAGGCCCGTGATAGTCTGGACGCTCGGTCAGGCCGATTTTGGGAGCCAAACTGTCGAAAGGGGTGCGGGGGCAGGCCCGCGATAGTCTGGACGCTCGGTCAGGCCGATTCTGAGGAACATGGGTCGCCACGCGCCTGATCGGGGTTACTGAGACGAGTGGTGTGTGAGCGTATAGCTGCTTGTGTCTTCAAGAGGTTTTGAGTTTGAGGTTCCCTGACTCGGGAGAACTGAGATTTAGTGACGTTGTGAATTGAGCTTCCTGGGAATTGGGCCTCCTAATCTAGATCTTGCTAGATCCAGGGGCCTTTCGGGGACTTCCGATCCCCTTAACCGAGACGATTACCTTTTACTCGGGCCTATCCTTCCTGTTCTCGAGGGAACTAGGGCGAGCCACCAGTACAAGCCTTATATCCCATGGGCTCTCGGAGCCCATAAATCTATCTCTTGTTGACGAGGCGCCAAGATGCCAGGCCAAGCCACACGTAAGCTGGCCTGGGATCATAATCATTAATCAGAATTAATTTTCAAACTTAATAATAATAATAATAATAATAATAATAATAATAATAATAATAATTATTATTATTATTATTATTATTATTATTTTGGTGTAATGGTAAAGTAGTCGCCTTGTGATCTAAAAGGTCAAAAGTTTAAGTTTTGGAAATAACTTCTTATAAAATAAGATAAGATTGCGTACAATAGTCTATGATGTGCGACTCGACATTATTAGTAATATATAACTATAATTAAGTCTAAATTGGTGGACAAAATCAAACCTCATAAGTAACTTCATATGTAATTTTGAGTGATTGTTATTGTTATTTGTTTTTTAAGAAATGAGAAATCTATAAAAACAAATGAAAAAAATTCCAGAAGAATCTAGAAGAGATTCTGTTGGTGCAGTTTGCATTAACGATCAAATTTAGATGTTTGATATATGACTAAAAAGTTAAAATTAGGTGTATTGATTAACTTTGTTACCGAGTGTACAAGATTGAAAGGCTTAGGACCTGACACCAAGCTAAAGTCCAAGATGGTTGAGTCCTGATAGGAGGTTCAGTCACGGGGCCTGACAACTGGTTGAAGTCCAAGGTGGTTGAGTCCTGACAGGAGATTCTGTTGGTGCAATTTGCATTAACGATCAAATTCAGATTTTTGATATATGACTAAAGAGTTAAAGTTAGGTGTATTGATTAACTTTGTTACTGAGTGTATAAGATTGAAAGGCTTAGGACCTGACACCAAGCTAAAGTCCAAGATGGTTGAGTCCTGACAGGAGGTTCAGTTGGGTTCGCGAGGCCTGACAACTAGTTGAAGTCCAAGGTAGTTGAGTTTTGGCATGAAGTTCAGTTGGTTCTGCAGGACTTAACAGTTGGCTGAAAGACTTGGTAGGTTAAGAAACTAAGTAAGTCTTTATAAGGAAAGTGAAGTAAGACACTAGAGAACAAAATCCGATGAGGACAAGTCGTCGGTCGGACTTTAGGCACAATCTAGCTTAGAACCATTTTGGGTCTCTAAGTTGAGGCTTTCATTAGATCCTAGTATTGGGAAGAAAGGATCTAATTAATACTCTTTTTTAATTACTTTGTTTTATACTTGTCTTAACCTTATTTTGTAGAGTATGCTTTATTTTAGACTAACATATTTTGCAAGGTCTAAAATATAAAATTCAACCTTGGATGAACAATGTCCGAGACACCTCAAGTATGACCTAAGGCACCTCAGTTAGGACTATAGGCGCTCTCGGTGGCTAAGGGCACCTCCGCGTAGTTGCCTTTGAAGATGAGGATTTCGCGGACAAAGACGCCTTAGCTTGGATCTAAGGTGCCTCAGTTGATAACTGAGACGTCTTAGCTGGGATCAAAGGTGCCTTCTAGAAGATAAACTGCATAGGCTTTGGGTCTGATGAGTTTTTAGATCTGAGACGCCTCAGTTGGGAACTGAAACGCCTTAGATGCTCTATAAAAGAGCAGTGAGAGCAAGCTTCAAGAAATAACTTCTACACTCTGTAAGGAGCAACATGATCGATGAAGTTTTAGGAAAAAAAGAATTCTAGAAGAATTAGAAATCACAAAAAAAGAATTCTAGAAGATTTTGTGGGATCAATGTGATCGATAGAGGGGGGGTGAATATCGATTACGATTTTTTTCGATATCAATCGAGAGTAAGCATAGCGGAAATAAGAAATAGCAAGTTAAAACAATGCTAGCACACTTTGTTTTACCTAGTTCGGAGCCTGTGACAGCTCCTACTATAAGCCCCACGGTCCTTGACCGTTTTCGTTGGGAAATTCTATAATACACAAAAATGATTTACAAGATATGAGGATTAAGTACAAAACTGAAACTGAAAAAGTTGTAATGTCTCTATGAGGAATGATGAAGCTAACTCAGATGATCTACTTGAGATGATCTTAGGCTATGAGTCACGAGCGTCGAAGTCGACACCATCACCCTTGGCTAGCCGCCGACGTCGACATCATCACCCTTGGCTAGCCTTCTCTTTCCCTCATCTTTTTTCCACCATAAATATCTTTTTCACTGTCATTGAGTCCCTGGGCTATAGTCCGGGTAGCCATTAACTTGGCTCCGCCATTATCTATGAGGGAATTTTTAAAACTAGAACCATGGCATATGCTTGCTAGATCTTCTGAGCTTGGCATATTTATAGTTTATAGACAAGTTGGAACAGAGAAATGATCGAGCTTCGTCTCATAAGTGAAGAAGGTGGCAAAAGACCTTTTGCTCGCCCTTAGCGTTTTCACCAATCCTTCCCAAAGTTAACATGAATGAGGTAAATCATGGAGACTACTAGCCCAGATGTTGTGGCTAGCGCATGGGGAGGGCAGACACACTATTTTGTCAGATTTTGACCCAAACCAAACTCGGATTCTGCGATCTCATAAGTGAAGAAGACAATAGACAGAGTAGCTTGAATGATGCCAAATGATGAGTTCATGGCACCAGAAAATCAAGTTTAAAAAGATGGTGTAGCCCCTGGGCGTGCAATAGTCAAGTAGGACTTTATATGTCACACCCTGAGACCATTGGAGCCGCTGATCCAATATAAAATCGGACAACATCTCCCCTATCCGGTGGACAATTTACACATACATACAACACACACAGTTTATAATTAGGCCTCAGGCCTCAAAACAAATATCTAATATATGGAAAATGAAAATATTGCAATACCAAAAATCCGTAACACTCACCTGAGCTGCCCCCAGGGCAGACGCGCAGCAAAACAACCAACACATAGTCCAACAGAGGACTCAAAATACAATACCACAAGAATAAATCCAATACAAGTCCACGGTAACAAAACGAATATAAAACATAGACAATGCTATCAAAAGAAAACAAAACCAGCGGAAGCACCCATCCGAATGGAGTCGTGGGGACCCGGGACCGGCAACTGGGCTCCTCCGACAAGCTATCTGTTGGATCGAGTACACACGATAGAGGGAGGGTGAATATCGTGAAAACGTTTCAGATTGAAAAGAGAAAGTACGCAGCGGAATTTAAACAAAACACACACACAGAACTCAAGTAGTTTTACTTGGTTCGGAGTCGCGTTCAGCTCCTACTCCAAGGCCCACAGTCCTTGACCGTTTACTACGGGCAATTCTATAATAGCGCAAAAGTTTACAGAAATTGTTACAATATTATTGCAGTAAATAAACAAATGTACTCTTCATTACCGACGCCCGGTGTGGATCGTACTTCGGAGCAGAGGGTCAGCGGGTCGGCGCTAGAATGTCGAGAACGTAGTTTGCCAGAGCAGAGCGCTTGAACGAAGAGCTTGGAGGCGTTGGAAAAAGTGATGTCGAAGCCTTGGGGGTCGAGCCCCTTTTATACTGCTCCTGGGGGCGCCCTAGACGCTGGGGGCGCCTGACACGTGCCTTCGGATCCGAGAAACCTCATCCGCGGCTCGGTCAGGGCTTATCCCTCCAAAATCGGCCTCGGAGTTGACGGGGGCGCCCGGGACGTTGGGGGCGCCCCAGTTGACTTGGTCTGCTGGCTTCGTGGCTGAGTTTGCTTCGATCACAATTTGGCTTGGACCCAGGGCGCTCGAGACATCCAGGGCGCCCGGGACCTTCAGGGCGCCCGGGACCATCAGGGCGCCTGGCCCAGTAAGCTTTCGAAGCGATTCTTGTTTAACTGCTCGTTTGGCTTTGACCTTGGGCGCCCGGGACCTCCCGGGCGCCTAGCCTAGCTACTGCCCCTCTCCTTTGAGGCGTTCTGAGCTGCAGAAATACATTCCTTTGGTCCCTGCATCCAAGGTTAGTTCCACAACAAACATGGCAAGAATGTTAGTTAGTTTTTACAGCCGTAGCTGTCTTGGTTCTGACTTCGGGTCTCCCAAATGGAACCCTAAGTCGAACCGACACCTACTGTTCCCTCGACGGGGAACGCGTCCTCACCTACTCCTCTCAGGAGAGTTTACCTTTTGCCAACCGGCTCCTCCAGTTGGATTTTTGCCCAGCAGTCCTTCACCAGGTGCCTAGCAGCCCTTCGCCAGGTCTTCGGTACCAAGCAGTCCTTCTCCAGGTGCCTAGCAGCCCTTCGCCAAGTCTTAGATTCCCAGCAGCCCTTCGCCAGGTGCCTAGCAGTCCTTCGCCATGTCTTAGACTCCTAGCAGCCCTTCGCCAAGTTCCCAGTAGCCCTTCACCAGGTCTTAGGGTTTCGATGCCTAGCAGTCCTTCGCTAGGTGCCCAGCAACCCTTCGCCAGGACTTCTTTCTGCACACTCAGTGAACACATTAGACCAAAATAACATCTTAACTTTTGAACCCTTTGCCATTATCAAAACCCAGGTTCGACTTAGGTGCTGCCTGCACCAACAATCTCCCCCTTTTTGATTTATAGCAACCCGGTTCAAAAAGTTAAGTTTAAACAAAAAGCAGGTAAAATACCAATTTAATTTCCTCCCCTGGAAGGAATCTCCCCCTAGATTTTTTCAAAAGTTCGCGGGATTTGAAAAAGTTTCTAAGTCTAAAAGGGAATTGATTTTTCAACACTTAGAACATTTTCAAAAAAAAATTTAGAAAACATTTTCCAAAAAAAAATTTGGGTTGGGCACTTGGAAAACTTGCACTTAGAGAATTTACATTTAGAAAATTTTCTAAACTTATTCTGAAGTTTTAATACTTAGAAAATCTGAGGTTTTAATACAAAAAGAATTTCTACCATATTTTTGAGTTGTGAAAATTTTTCCAAGCACTTTAACACTTTAGAAAGTTTTCAAGAAAATTTTGAAATTAATACTTAGAAATTTTTCTATTAGAGAAATTTAAGATAAGTACATAGAGAAATTTTGAAAAATAGTTTGAGTCAAGTACCTAGAAATAAATTTTGAGAATAGCTTAAGTCAAGTACTTAGAAATAAATTTTGAAAATGATTTAAGTCAAGTAAGACGCAATTGACTTAAGGAATTTTACTTTTTGAAAAAGAAGAGATAAATAAAGTTTTAAATTTTGAAAAAAAAATTTTAAACCTTCTCTCCTTTCTAATCTCTCCCCCTTTGCCATATATCAAAAAAATAATATAGTAAAACAATATAGCAAAAGAAGTAAGGTACTGTACTAATCCAATTCGCGATATAAACTGGACCAAATCTCTTTCGGGTCCTGTCTAACCCAATTAGCTACTTACTAACTGTTATAAACAGTAGTTTTTGCTAGGGTTAGTCAAGTTAAGTGTTCTGTTTAAGTTAGATTTTCTAAGCTTGACACTTAACCTGATTACTGTTTAATTTGTATTTAGTGCCCCAATTACTGTAGATGCACTGACTTAAAGCATCTTGAATTAAGGCAAAGACTGAAGCATCTCAACCCATTCTAGGTTATCAGTCAAAAGTACCCTAAGGTGCTTGTGAGATGCTGACTTCTAGATCTATAGGTGCATGCAGTTCTAGGGTTAGAGCCTAAGCTAAGTCCATTTGTGAAAAAACTCTAGTTTTGAAAGGGGTAATTTTTCTTAAGAAAAACTAAGTCAAAAAATTATTTTTTTAAAAAAAATGCACAAAGAAAATGATAAATCAAATTGAGTAGGAACTGATAAGTAAGAAACAGTTTTTTTTAAAAAAAATAGAAGTAGAGTAAACTTATTCTACCAAGAATAACCCTAACTGATAAAGATCAGATAATAAAAAAAACTAGTCAACTAGATAAGTCAACTGGTCAAAGCGAGTACCAGCATAGTCACACCACAGTCAAATACAAGTCAACCCTACTGAGTAGGGGTAGTCAACCAGTCAATAGTACAATATCAATCTGAACTAAGAGGAAGGACCGGGATGATCAGATGAGCTGGGCTGCCAGGATCGAAATAACGACATCATTTCATTATACCGTGGTCGCTAGTCTCTCAATCGTCTCTGCGGGCATCCATATACTCTACGTGATTGGCTTCTATTTCCTCCCTGAGACTGTGTGCCCCTGTCTGAAGTAGAGCTAGCCTCTCGTCAGTCGTTGGAGGTGGGGGCTCATCCATCTGCTCTCGAATCTCGGCCGCCAGATCTGCGACATCGACCTCTATCTCCTCATCAGAGTCGATCTGGGGTTAGGCTCGCTGAAGTCTCCATGATAAAACCCCGGTACCCGAGACCTCTATGCCCGCTAGGAAAAAGTTTCTAAAATCTATTTCATCAAATTCGGTCATTGTGGTCATCTCTCCATCGGTGATATTACGACCGTGATGATGAAGAATGGAGGTGATGATGTGGCAGTAAGGGGTGCGTACCCGCCCCTGAGTAGTAACACTGGACGCATATAGAATCGTGTGGAACATGTGGAGTCCAATGTCGATATCTATGTGATGGATCAATGCGTACAGTAAGATGGTGTGGAATGGTCGCATGGTCACGACGTCCCTAGTGGACAAAGGTAGAATGCAACAGACTAGGACTCTATAAAGAGCGTAGTCCTCGACCTGATGATCTACAGACTGAAACCGTCTAGTCAAAGGGTTTCGAGCGTCTCTATAAAAATAGGAATATAGGGTGTCCAGGTCAATGTGAGAGTAGGGAGCATCAAAGGGAGGATCTCTAGGAGGATAACAGCAGAAAGTGGACTGAGAAAGTCGTAGTCCAAGAAATCTGTTGAGCAACGAGGGTGTTATTGTCAAGGGCATCCCTTGTACAGTGATGACAAACATAAGGTCATTTTGTCTGACTATATTGTTGTAGAATTCTGCACATAGGGTTGTGTTCACGGGATGAGTTTAGAAGACAAGGTTATCATGTTGATAGAAGTTTATGACATTCATAGTTAACGGACAGGATTGAGTAAAAAACTGTCTATTTAGGAAACTCGTTTTGATGGGTTTATACGTTGTCCTAGCAAATTTATTGCAAAGTTCCAAGGACGGGAACCTAGGGTCGGGGCTAGGTTCGGTCCCGGGGTTTGATTGATTTGCACGACGTTTTCTAAAATAATAATAAGCATGCGTTTAAGAGAAAAGATGGTAAGGAAATTAATTCTAAATGTAAAAGAAATGATACCGAGTCGCCATTCGGGGAGGCATGGTTGAGGTGGAGTGGTCGAGGGCACGAGAGGGTCGTTCGGTCGCCTTGGAAGGAGAAGAGTTAGAGAGGAGAAGTGTTTTGGGTGTGGCAAAAGAAGGGAGTTCGGGTGGTTTATATAGAGGTGGTAGGTCGGGCACCCGGGTCAGAGGGTAGCTGCCTTTGGCAGTTTTTCTGCCCTGACCTGGTGCTGGATGGGGGCGCCCGTGATGGCCTGGGCGCCCGGAGTTAGGTCAAAAACTACCATATGTAGCTTTTTAGGTTTTGACCTGTGCTTGGGGGTGCCCGTGAGGTCCCAGGTGCCTAGCTTAGCTAGGTGTTGATAGCTTTTCTGCCTTGATTGAAGAGAAAAGGAAGGGGGGAGCGCCCGAGGGTTCAGGGGCGCCCGGGCTGTGTAAGAGTTGACAACTTTTGATGTATTGTTGACCAGTTTGACCATGGTTTGACTATTATTGTTGACCAGATTTGATTATTTTGACCAGTATTAACTGGATTAATCAAGCAACAATCAGGTCAACTCAGTTCTAAATTACAGGCTTTAATGTTCGTACTAAACAAAAGTGCAGGGATCAGATGAATTTTAGTTAAGTTAAATTTAACCATCTCACCCGTTCTAAAGTTGTCAATCACGTTTGCCTTATGAGTTTTTGTGAGACAGGTTTTGAATAGAAGTAAGAAGTTATTTTGAAACATCATGATTAATTTTGAAAAAGTTAAATTAATTTTGAAAATAATTGCTTTTGAATTTATTTTGAAAAAGAGTGTTTGAATCTACGATTAACTGAAAATTTATGTTATATTCGAATTTGACAAAGAATAAATTGAATTTGAATTTCAAAAATTGGCTTCCAGGTCTTGGCGAGGCACTAGGCCTTCTTTGGCCGTAGCCTTATTGGATCATCAACCCTTTCCTTGACAAAGCCTTTTAGTGAAATTTCATTTTCAAGATTACTTTTTGAGAAATTCTGGTCTAACTAGTTTGGGTCTTGGATCGATAGCTTCGGCTAGTTTCACCAGTCTAAAGCGACCAAGTAGTGTATACTTGACCTTATTAGAAAAGGCTTCCCTAACGTACTTTCATCTCACCGCCACCCAATACTATGTTGTTCAAATTTCAGTTAATTGGTTTATTCCTTAGTCTAACCAGTCCTAGGTCTAAGCATGGTAAATTGTAGAAAATAAATAGACAAGCAATCATGCAATTTTAAAACAAGAAAAGAAATTTATTTAACCATAAAGATTATTTTTAAGTTGGCTCCCCCTGGACTAAAGCCACGATAATGGTTCGGCAAGATGTGAATCTTGTCCTTGGGGATCCAATACTGATTTGATCCAGTTTGGTTGTTCAGGCATAGTTTGGGTACCCATGCCTGAACTTTGGGTCTAGACTGATTCAGTACAACATAATATGATCTTTGTCTAGCCTTGGTTCGATAACCTAACCCGGATCGATTTAGAACGGACTTCTGTTTTGCAAGGATCATATCAAGACCCTTGGAACCAGAAGTGAATCGTTCCAAAGCTGCTCTAAGGTCCTTGACTTGAGTTTTCAAGGAGGAGTTCTCTTTCTCAAGTTGTTCAACTTGAGTAGAGGTTTCTTCTTGAACCTTCTCAGTTAAGGATCTAGAGTCAGCTCCCTCTTTCAGGAATTTTACTTCCTGTCGGAGGGACTCAACTTGGATTTTGGCGTTCGCCAAGTCTCGAGATAGATACGCAATTAATTCTGATAATTGACTTCTAGAAAATCCACTTACAGTGATTTTGCCGTCCTCTGAAAATGTGAGCTTTCCGTCGTCCGACTCCGATTCTGATTCGGTCTCGATTTCTTCTGAAGCAGTCAGGGCGAGCAGGTTCGACTGTGGGGCCTCTTCTTCTTCTTCAGAGGAAGACTCGTCCCACATTGCCTGAAGGGTCTTCTTCCTTCTTGTCTTCTTCGTCTCCTTCAGATTGAGGCATTCCGTCTTGTAGTGACCCTTCTTTTTGTATTCGTAACAGGTCGCATTTGGTTTGGTCTTTTCATTTGAAGGATCAGCTGGTTCTTCCTTTCTTCGGCTGGCTTTCCTTCTGTTGGTCTGGTTTTTCAGCTCCTTGTAGTAGTCTTGGGCTAGCTGAACCAGCTTGGGTCGATTTCCTTCGCTGTCTTCTGAGTCTGAGTCTGAATCAGACTCGGGTGCAGGTTGAGGCTTCTTCTTGGTCATCCTTCCAGTTTTACCTGCAACAAAAGCAATGTCTTTCTCGGTCAGGGTGCAGTTAGTCTACTCATGTAATTCAAGTTCAGAGAATAACTCATCTAATTTGATTCTAGAGAGATCCCTTGAAACTTTGTACGCATCTACCATAGATGCCCACAAAGTGATTCTCGGGAAAGCGTTAAGGGTGTACCTGATCAGTTCACGGTTTTCTACCTTGTGACCGATTGAGTGTAGACCGTTCATCAGCTCCTGGATTCTGGCGTGGAGCTGGGCTGCAGATTCGCTGTCGTTCATCTTGATTGTGTACAGCTTGTTTAGCAGTAGGTCCCTCTTGCTGATTCAGGTGTCGGAGGTTCCTTCGTGCAACTCAATTAACTTACCCCAGAGTTCCTTTGCACTGTTGAATGGTCCCACCCGGTTCAGTTCTTCTTTGGTTAGGTCACATTGGAGTGTTTGAGTCGCTTTAGCATCGGCCTCGATCTTTCTTTTCAGTGTGGTATCCCATTCGGTGTAAGATTGTGGCACTCCTTCAGCGTTTTTCGGGATTTCCAGTCCAGATTGAATAATTATCTACATGTCCACCTGAGTTTTCAGGTGGACTTCCATCCGACTCTTCCAGTAGGAGAAATCCTCCCCACTGAAGAGTGGTGGTCTGGCTGTACTGAACCCTTCTTGTATGGCCATTTAGATGTTATGAGATAAAATTAAAAAAATTGTCCCAAGACTTGGTCTTGGATTAGCAGTGCGGGAAGAAGATATATATATATATATATATATATATATATATAATTATCGAGTGTGTTGGATCGAGAGAACCGATAGAGGGGGGGTGAATATCGGAAAGCGTTCGGATTTAAGATAGAGAATTTGCACAGCTGAAGATTAAAAGCACAACACGCAAACACAGTTATTTTTACTTGGTTCGGAGCCTAGGTTGACTCCTACTCCAAGGCCCACGGTCGTTGACCGTTTTCTGCGGGCAATTCTATAAGTGCGTGAAATACAGTTTACAGGAATTTTACAATTGCAGTATAGTAAACTTAAAGAAAAATTGCTCTTCGTTACCGACGTCCAATGTAGATTGAATCTTGGAGCGGAGGGACGTCGTCGGCTCGAGTTGGGAGGATTCTGGAGCAGTGCGCGGGAGCAGAAGAGCGTAGAAGCGTTGAAGAAATCGTTGTTCTGAGCCTTGGGGTCGAGGGCCCTTTATATAGCCCTGGGGGCGCTCGGAACGTTAGGGGTGCCCCCCCACGTGCTAGTCGATCCGGTAATTGCTCGGTCAGCTTCTGATCCCTTTAAATTCGGGATCAGCTTTGACCGGGGCGCCCGGAGCGCTCGGGGCGCCCGTATTGACCGGTTCAAGCTTTCATCTGTTGGCTTCGAGGGGAGCTTCTTCGGTAGTTGGCGCTGGGGGCGCCCGCAGCATGCGGGGCGCCCGGAGCGATGTGGGTGCCCGGAGCATCCGGGGCACCCCGACAGTCAGTTGTCGAAGCAGAGTTTGCTCCTGCTGGTTAGTCTTCACCTTGGGGGCGCCCGGAACATCCGGGGCGCCCTGCTAAGCTTCTGCCTCACTCCTTTGAGGCTCTCTGAGCTGCAGACACTCAGTCCTTCGGTCCTGCATCCAGGGTTAGTCCAAAAAGCAGTAACATATTAATTTTTATACAGCCTTAGCTGTCTTGGTTCTGACTTTGGGCTTCCAAAATGGAGCCCTAGGTCGAACCGACGCCTACTGTTTCCTCGACGGGGAACGCGTCCTCACCTACTCCTCTCGGGAGAATGTACCTGATGCCAACCGCTCCTCTGGTTGGACTTTTGCCTAGCGGTCCTTTGCCAGGTCTTGGATACCGAGCTGTCCTTCGCCCGGTGCCTAGCATTCCTTCGCCAGGTCTTCAGTCCCAAGCTGTTCTTCGCCTGGTGCCTAGCATTCCTTCGCCAGGACTTCAGTAACCTGTCATTCCTTCGCCAGGTGCCTAGCTGTCCTTCGCTAGGGCTTTGAGTCCTGGCATTCCTTCGCCAGGTGCCTAGCAGTCCTTCGCTAGGGCTTCGGATCCTGACAGTCCTTCGCCAGGTGCCTAGCAGTCCTTCGCTAGGGCTTTGTTTCCTGGCAGCCCTTCGCCAGGTGCCTAGCAGCCCTTCGCTAGGACTTTTCCTGCACACTTGAGTAACATTGTTAGATCACCAATAAACTTAACTTTGAATCCTTTGCCAATATCAAAACAAGGTTCGATCTGGTGCTTCCTGCACCAACAGAGTGGTGTTGCACCAACCTCGATTAACGATAAAAATTCGATCGAAAAAAAAGAAATTAAAAATTTCGAAGAAAGAATCCGAAAAACTCCCAAATTGGTGGTTGCACCAAATTTGAGCTTCCCCGCTCTGATACCACTCGTTGGATCGAGTACACATGATAGGGGGGGTGAATATCGTGAAAACGTTTCGGATTTAAAATAGAAAGTACGCATCGGAATTTAAACAAAACACACACACAGAACTCAAGTAGTTTTTGTTGAGGCAATCTGTGGTCCGGAGTGACCAAGTGTTTTGATGTTTGGGCAAAGGGTTTAAGTTAGGTTTACCCTTGTTATCTCATATGTGTATGTTGAGTGTGCAGGTTGTACAGGTACACATATTGACTTGACTGGACGGCCTCGGTACGATGAAGGGTGGCATGGAGACAAGCTGGAGGCTTGTGTGCACCTGAGGGACCTTGATGGAGCAGGGACGATGAGTTGAGGGGCGCGGACGTCGGGGCATGCGTGAAGGATGGCATGGAGGCAAGCTGGAGGCTTGCGTGCATCCGAGGGACGGGAGCCGAAGATGAAGAGGGCGCGAAAGCAATAGTCGAGGCTGCGGAGGAGGAGTCAGTCGAGTCGTGAGGGTCGAGTGCTGTGTGAATGTACTCGAGAAGGGATTCAGTTAGGGACCAGTCGACTGTCCTGGGGGCAGTCAACTGGTAGGTGGCTGGTGAGCTGGCAAATTCAAACGTTGGGGGTGTCAACGGTCAAATTTGGCTGGCACCAGTCGACTGCCCTGGGGGCAGTCGACTGGTAGCGAGAAATCAACCCCGAGTCCTATTTAAAGAGGACTTCGTAGTGGCTGAGTTTCTTGACGAAACTCGCTTGGGTAAAGTGAGTTAGTAGTCTTTTGTGCCCAGATCGTGTCCAAGGTATTGTGGCGAGGTTTCTCCACCCATAAGGAGCGACGAGGGTTAGCCGGAGGTTATCCGGGGAGTGATCCACTGACGGATTCTTGGATTAGTCACCCGGTCGGGGTGGATACCAAGTAAATAGGTTTGTTAGCAGTGATTTCTTCGTTGTTATTGTTTATTATTATTGTTTCCGCTGCGCATACTAATAACGTAGGAAGAACAAGCCAAAGAAACGCTATTCACCCCCTCTAGCGTACGGAATCGATCCTACAGTTTTACATGGTTCGGAGTCGCGTTCGGCTCCTACTCCAAGGCCCACGGTCCTTGACCGTTTACTGCGGGCAATTCTTAAATAGCGCAAAAGTTTACAGAAATTGTTACAATATTATTGCAGTAAACAAACAAATGTACTCTTCGTTACCGACGCCCGGTGTGGGTCGTACTTTGGAGCAGAGGGTCGGCGGCGGCGCTAGAATGTCGAGAACGTAGTTTGCCAGAGCAGAGCGTTTGAACGAAGAGCTTGGAGGCGTTGGAAAAAGTGATGTCGAAGTCTTAGGGGTCGAGCCCCTTTTATACTACTCCTGGGGGTGCCCTGGACTCTGGGTGCGCTTGACACGTGCCTTCGGATACGAGAAACCTCATCCGTAGCTCGGTCAGCGCTTATCCCTCCATAATCGGCCTCGGAGCTGACGGGGGCGCCCGGGACGTTGGGGGCGCCCCGGTTGACTTGGTCTGCTGGCTTCGTGGCTGAGTTTGCTTCGATCACAATTTGGCTTGGACCCAGGGCGCCCGAGACATCCAGGGCGCCCGGGACCTTCAGGGTGCCTGGGACCATCAGGGCGCCTGACCCAGTAAGCTATCGAAGCGATTCTTGCTTAACTGCTCGTTTGGCTTTGACCTTCTGCCCTCTCCTTTGAGGCGTTCTGAGCTGCAGAAATACATTCCTTTGGTCCCTGCATCCAAGGTTAGTTCCACAAAAAATATGGCAAGAATGTTAGTTAGTTTTTACAGCCGTAGCTGTCATGGTTCTGACTTCGGATCTCCCAAATGGAACCCTAGGTCGAACCGACGCCTATTGTTCCCTCGACGGGGAATGCGTCCTCACCTACTCCTCTCAGGAGAGTTTACCTTTTGCCAACCGGCTCCTCCGGTTGGACTTTTGCCCAGTAGTCCTTCGCCAGGTGCGTAGCAGCCCTTCGCCAGCTCTTCGGTACCAAGCAGTCCTTCGCCAGGTCTTAGATTCCCAGCAGCCCTTCGCCAGGTCTTAAACTCCTAGCAGCCCTTCGCCAGGTTCCCAGCATCCCTTCGCCAGGTCTTAGGGTTTCGATGCCTAGCAGTCCTTCGCTAGGTGCCGAGCAGCCCTTCGCTAGGACTTCTTTCTGCACACTCAGTGAACACATTAGACCAAAATAACATCTTAACTTTTGAACCCTTTACCATTATCAAAACCCAGGTTCGACTTAGGTGCTGCCCTCAGAGAGCTCAGCATGAGGCAGAATTAGTCTGTATTATCAGACGCAGGATATCTAAAGCGCAGGATCGTTAGAAGAGCTATGCCGATCGGAGACGAAGACCTCTGGAGTTATCCGTAGGTGATCATGTATTTCTGAGAGTTTCACCCACGAATGGGGTGAAACGGTTCGGTCTTCAAGGTAAGCTTGCTCCGCGTTACATCGGCTCGTTCCATATTCTGGAGAGGGTTGGGGTAGTGTCTTATCGTTTGGCTCTTCCACCATCCATTACTGGTGTATACGATGTATTTCACGTATCCATGCTGAGGAGATACGTACCAGACCCTTCACACGTGTTGTCAGATGTCTCAGTTCCACTTTAGCCTAACGCGACTTACGAGGAGATTCGTTTACGGATTTTGGGTCACTGAGAACGTCAGTTGCATAACAAGACAATCCGGCTGGTTAAAGTTGGATGATAGCATCACTCGGATGAGGAGGCTACTTGGGAGCTTGAGGATGTCATCCGAGCTCACTACCCTCACCTTTTCACCTAAGGTATGTACGGTTAGTTAATGTTCAGTATGTACATCTGCATACTTCTGGATAGTGCTTACTATAGCGAACAATGAAATTTGGGGACCAAATTTTTGTTAGTGAGGGAGGATGTTAAATCCGATATTTTTTTAACCAGGTCCAGAAAAGTTTCAGAGGGTTACCGGGAAGGTTCCAGGGTTTCCGAAGCCTTGGACAAAACTAGGGACTAAATTGTAATTAAAACAAATAGTTATGAGGGCTAATGCAGAAATAAACTTAAAACCTAGGGCTTAGATGGGAATGGCTTAAGAAGGAGGACTAGAATGCAAAAGTGGCAGGTTAATAAGTAACCTTGTTGCTTTCGGCCACAAACTAATCGCGAGCAGCGCCTCTCCCGATCGAGAGCCGACGCCACAATACCTTCTCCTTCGGCTTCCCCACCTCCGACGAACAACACCCTAGGAAACCAGCCGATGTCAAAGCCTCAAGCCCTCGATCCTCAAGCCCTCTCGCGAATGGTTGCTAGGGTTTTCGCTTCGGGCATTTTGGGGCACGACGGTGCCCTGAAGCCGACGAGTTCATCGAGTTGCCAAAGCCCCACCTGAGGTGAGTTAGGGCTCGGGATTCTATGAGTTGAGATAGTTGGGTTGATGTCATCACTGATCCGAGCACCATCTCCACTATCTTCCCCTTGCGATTGAAGCCATCGGGTCATCATCGTCCTTGAGCATAGCCAATCGGAGCATCTTGGCTATTGGTGTCGCCGGAATAGCTGCTGGCGACAGGTGAAGGCTTTGTGGAAGGGGTATCTCCAACTGGATCTAGCCAACTTTGAGGCGGTGGAACTCGCTGGTATCATTCTAGGTAAGGTTTCAAATATTTGGATTGATATTAAGGATATTGAGTTCTTGGGGGGTTGTTGTCGTGTGTTGGGTAGGGATGGCGTTCAGTGTAGTTGCCCAGAGGATGGACTAGATGTTGAAGCCTGGATATGGGTTCCCTGGTTGTTCTGCGCCATCTCCCTACGCTGCTTGCCAACTCTGCCGTGTAAGGTAAGCTCTAGCTCACTGCTCAGTTCTGCTTGCTTTTATTATGCCATGGAAAATGGCTGGGAATTGGGTTTGAGTAGTGTAGATCTGAAGAAAGGATTTGGCTGTGGGAGAGGGGCTCCTATTTTGGATTCGGTGAGATGTGGATGATGAATTTGTGATTATGGTTTTGGTTTGCGCTAGCTTCTGTTTGATTTGAATGTTGTTTAGGATAGGATGTAGTTTAAATGTTTAATTCTGACCATGATAGCAGATTCCCTTGGAGTATGATCTTGTATTGCCTTGTGTATCCCTATGGGTTAGGGGCTTGAAACCTTGTGTCGTGTAGTCGTGTTGGTGGTTGAACTCATTAATGCATGGTTTAAATTGATGGTAGTGTGCCTACTTGGGTTAGATGTAGACTAACCTTGAAATTTGAAACCTAATCTTAATAAACCGACTAGATTAGGTGTAAACATTTAATTAGGATTAATTAAATGAATGAGAAAACTAGGGCTGCTGACAAAGGGTTTTGATAACTAGGGCAGCACCTAAGTCGAACCTGGGTTTTGATAATGGCAAAGGGTTTAGAAGTTAAGATGTTATTGTGGTCTAATGTGTTCACAAAGTGTGCAGGAAGAAGCCCTAGGTACACTAGGCAAAGAAATCCTGGTCGAGGACTGGGCAAGAAGTCCTGGCAAAGGGCTGGGCAAAGAAGTCCTGGTCAAGGACTGGGCAAGAAGACCTGACCGGAAGTCGGGCAAAGAAGTCCTGGTCGAGGACTGGGCACGAAGTCCTGGCAAGGGGCTGGGCACCGAAGACCTGACCGGAAGTTGGGCACGAAGACCTGGTCAGGTGGATCGGGCAAAAGTCCAACCGGAGGAGCCGGTTGGCAAAAGGTAAACTCTCCAGAAAGGAGTAGGTGAGGGCGCGTTCCCCGTCGAGGGAACAGTAGGCGTCGGATCGACCTAGGGTTCCATTTGGGAGACCCGAAGTCAGAACCAAGACAGCTACGACTGTAAATATTGACTAACATTCTTGCTTTGTTTGGTTTGGAACTAACCTTGGTTGCAGGGACCGAAGGAGTGTGTTTCTGCAGCTCAGAACACCCCAAAGGAAGGGGGTAGGAAACTGGGCTAGGCGCCTGGGAGGTCCCGGGCGCCCAAGGTCAAAGCCAAAACAGCAAAGAAGCAAGAACGCTTCGAAATCACACTGGGCTAGGCGCCCGGGAGGTCCTGGGCGCCCAAGGTCAAAGCCAGAGAGGTAATCGAAGCAAATCAGCTACGAAGCCACAGACCAAATCAAGCTAGGCGCCCAGGAGGTCGCAGGCGCCCCATTCAGCTCCAGAGGCCGAGTCGAAGGGGATAAGCATTGACCGAACTGCAGATTGCATTTTCCGCAGATGAAGGCACGTGTCAGGTGCCCCCGACGTCCCAGGCGCCCCCAGGAGCACTATAAAAGGGGCTCAACCCAAAGGCTTCAAACACACAACTTTCTTTCGCTCCAAAACTTTTCGTTCATGCGCTCTGCTCCGGCAAACTCCGACTTTGAGATTCCAGCGCCGACGACGACCCTCTGCTCCGAAGTATGATCCACATCGGGCGTCGACAACGAGAAGTGTAGTTCTTCTCATTTACTGCAATATTATTGTACAGAAATTTGTAACCCTTTTGCGCGATTATATAATTGCCCAAAGTAAATGGTCAAGGACCGTGGGACTTGGAATAGGAGTCGACCGCGACTCCGAACCAAGTAAAATACTTGTGTTTCTGTGTGATAGTTTGTATTTCCGCTGCATTTTCTCTTTCGCTAATCTGAAGAAAAAGTTTTAACGATATTCACCCCCCTCTATCGTTTCTCTCGGTTCAACAAGTGGTATCAGAGCGGGGTAGCTCAAATTTGGTGCAACCACTAATTTGGGAGTTTTTCGGATTTTTACGAAATTTTTAATTTCTTTTTCGATCGAATTTTTCTCGTTAATCGAGGTTGGTGCAACACCACTCGATCATTTCTTTTAAATATCTTATTCCAGCACTACTAATCCAATACCAAGTCTTGGGATAGTTCTTTTTGTTATTATTTCAGAAAATTTAAATGGCCATGCAAAAGGGTTTCAGTACAGTCAGACCACCACTCTTCAGTGGAGAAGACTTCTCCTACTGGAAGAGTTGGATGGAAGTCCACCTGAAAACTCAGGTGGACATGAGGATCATAATCCAATCTGGTCTGGAAATCTAGAAAAATGCTGAAGGAGTGGCACAACCTTACACAGAATGGGATGCCTCGCTGAAAAAGAAGATCGAGGCTGATGCAAAGGCGACCCAGACACTCCAATGCGGACTAACCAAAGAAGAGCTGAACCGGGTGGGACCCTTCAACAGTGCGAAGGAACTCTGGGGTAAGTTGATCGAACTGCACGAAGGAACCTCCGACACCCGAATCAGCAAGAGGGACCTACTGCTGAACAAGTTATACACGATCAAAATGAACGACGGTGAGTCAGCAGCCCAGCTCCACGCCAGAATCCAGGAGTTGATGAACGGTCTATATACAATTGGTCACAAGGTAGAAAATCGTGACCTTATCAGGTATACCCTAAATGCCTTCCCATGAAATACTTTGTGGGCATCTATGGTAGATGCGTACAAAGTTTCAAGGGACCTTTCCAAAATTAAATTAGACGAGTTATTTTCAGAACTTGAATTACATGAGCAGACTAACTGCACCTTAGCCGAGAAAGGCATTGCTTTTGTTGTAGTCAAAACAGGAAAGGTGGTCAAGAAGAAGCCTCAACCTGCACTCGAGTCTGATTCAGACTCAGACTCAGAAGACAGCGAAGGGGATCGACCCAAGCTGGTTCGGTTAGCCTGGGACTACTACAAGGAACTGAAGCATCAAACCAACAGAAGAAAAGCCAGCTGAAAGAAGGAAGATCCAATCGAACCATCCAAGACCAAATCCAACATAACGTGCTACGAATGCAACAAGAAGGGACACTACAAATCGGAGTGCCCTAATTTGAAAGAAGCCAAGAAGACAAGAAGGAAGAAGGCCCTTCAAGCCACGTGGGACGAGTCTTCCTCCGAAGAAGAAGAAGAGGCCCCACAATCGAACCTGCTCGCCCTGACTGCTTCGGAAGAAATCGACACCGGATCAGAATCAGAACCGAACGACGGAAAGCTCACCATTTCGAAAGATGACAAAATAACTGTAAGTGGTTATTCTAAAGCTGAATTAGCAGAATTAATTGCTTACCTATCTAGTAACTTGGCAAAAGCCAAAATTCGAGTCGAGTCTCTCCGACAGGAAGTAAAACTCCTGAAAGATGGTGCTGACTCTAGATCTTTGACTGAGAAGGTTCAAGAAGGTACCTCTACTCAAGTTGAAAAGCTTGAGAAAGAGAACTCCTCCTTGAAAACTCAAGTCAAGGACCTTAGAGCAGCTTTGGAACGATTCACTTCGGGTTCCAAGGGTCTTGACATGATCCTTGGAAAATAGAAGTCCGTTCTAAATCGATCCGGGTTAAGATATCGAACCAAGGCTAGACAAAGGTCATATTATGCTGTATTGAACCAATCTAGGCCCAAAGTTCAGGCATGGGTACCCAAATTTTGCCTGAACAACCAAGCTGGACCAAACCAGTATTCGATCCCCAATGACAAGATTCATATCTTGCCTAATCACTACCGTGGCTTTAGTCCAGGGGGAGCCAACTTAAAAACCATTTTTATAGTTAAATAAATTCTTTTTCTTATTGTAAAATTGCATGCTTTCTTATTTATTTATTTTCTGCAATTTACCATGCTTAGACCTAGGATTGGTTAGATTAAGGACTAAACTGATTAACTGAAATTTAAACAACATAGTATTGGGTGGAGGTGATATGATAGTACGTTAGCGAAGCCATTTTGGCGGAACTAGCCGAAGCTACCGATCCAAGACCCAAACTAGTTAGACCAAAATCTTTCAAGAAGTAACTTGAAGATGGATTTTCAATAAAAGGCTTTGTCAAGGAAAGGGTTGATGATCCAACAAGGCTACGGCCAAAGAAGGCCTAGTGCCTCGCCAAGACCTGGAAGCCGATTATTGAAAACCAAATTCACTTTACTATTGTTAGATTTGAATCTAACACAGATTTCAATTAATTTTAGATTCAACCATTGTTTTCAAAAATAAATTTTAAAGCATAATTAATTGATTTTTCAAAATTAATTTAACTTTTCAAAACTAATCATGGTTTTTTAAAATAAAATCTTTACCTCTATTAAAATCTGTCTCACAAAAACCCATAAGTTAACGTGATTGATAACTATATACTGGGTGAGATAGTTAGGACTTAACTCAAAATCTGGTTTCTGTAATGTTGTCAAATAAAAACATTGATTTTAGAGTTGAATTGACTTGATTGTTGGTTGGTCATTAGAGTCAAACCAGGTCAAAATAGTCAAATCTGGTCAAACAGTCAAACTGGTCAATAGTCAAACAATGGCCAGCTCGAGTGCCCATGATCCCTCGGGCGACCCCTCACTTTCTCTTCGACCAAGTCAGCAAAAGCTATCAACACTACCCAGCTAACCTGGGCGCTCGTGACCTATCGGGCGCCTAGGCCTTTAAGTCAATTCGAGGCAGAAAAAGCTGCCACGCATGGCAGCTGACTCCAGGCGCCCGAGTCCTCACGGGCGCCCCAAGGACAATGTCAAAACTGAAAAAGCTGCATTTGGCAGCTTACGCCTGAACCAGACGCCCGATTCCTCCCGGGCGCCCGGCCAACCTCTATATAAAGCCACCGAAACTCCCTTCATTTGCCACCCCAAAACAAATCTCATTCCTAACTCTTCCCCTCCCAAGGTGCCCGGAAGTCCCTCTCAGGCCTTCTAACTTCAACCATGGCTCCTCGGTATCATTTTTATGCATTTAAAATTAATTTCCTTATTATTATTTCGCTCCTTAAATGCATGTTTCTTATTATGTTAGAAAACACCGTACTATTCAACCCAACCCCGGGACCGAGCCTAGCCCTGACCCTAGGTTTCCGACCATAGAACTATTCAATAAGTTCGCTAGGACGACCTATAAACCTATCAAGACATGTTTCTTAAATAGACAGTTTTTTACTCAGTCCTGTCTAGTGGCTATGGACGTCATCAATTTCTATCAACTTGACCAACTTGTTTTCTGCACCCATCCTGTGAATACAACCCTATGTGCAGAATTTTACAACAACTTAGTCAGACAAGATGACCTTAGCTATATCACCACAGTACAAGGAATGCCCTTAACTATCACACCCTCGTTGTTTAACAGATTCCTTGGACTGCGACCTTCCCAGACCACCTTCTGCCATTACCCTCCTAGAGATCCTCCCTTTGCTCCTCCCTACTCCCATATTGATCTGGACACCCTTTATTCATATTTCTATAGAAATGCCCGAAACCCTTTGGTTAGTCGGTTTCAGTCAGTAGATCTCCAGGTCTAGGACTACGCTCTTTATAGAGTTCTAGTCCGTTGCATTCTTCCCTTGACCACTAGGGATGTCGCGACCATGCGACCATTCCATACCTTCGTGTTGTACACTTTGATCGATCACTTAGACATAGATATTGGACTTCACATATTCCACACCATTCTACATGCATCCAGTGTTACGACTCAGGGACGGGTACGCATCCCTTACTGCTACATCATCACTTCTCTTCTTCACCATCACGGTCGCGATATTACTGATGGAGAGATGACCATGATGACTGAATTTGACGAAATTGGGTATAGAAACTTTTCCCTAGCAGGCATAGAGGTCTCGATTACCGGGGGCTATCATGGAGACGTCAGAGAGTCGGAGCCCAGATCGATTCCGATGAGGAGGTAGAGGTCGACGTCGCAGATCTCGCTGCCGAGATTCGAGAGCACATGGACGAGCCCCCACCGCCGATGATCGACGAGAGAGTGACACTACTTCAGACAGAGATTCATAGCCTCCGAGAGGAAGAGGAAGCCCACTACATCGAGATAGTCGACGCGATTCGGGCTGAGCACGATGTAAACCGAGCCTACCATAACGAGCACATGGAAGCTATTCTAGCCGACCGCCAGGCGAGAGAGGCACACCACACTGAGTACATGGATGCACTCCGAGCCGAACATGAGGCAAATCAGGCCCGACATGACGAGATGATGTCATGGATCCAATCTTGGCAGCCCGGTCCATTCTTCCCTCCGAGACCCTCCTCTTAGACTCCAGATGATTGCAGTTGCCATATTGTACTATTGACTGATGTTTGACTCATGTTTGACTGTGCTCGTCCTCGCTTCATCCAGTTGACTTCTATGCACTTATCATATCTAGTTGCTAGCTGTTTACTTGATGAATTATCTACCTTTTATCAGTTACTAAGTTAGGGTTGTGCTTGGTAGAATATAACTGCTCTAATTATATATATTTTTTAAAAAACTATTTTATTCTCTGTAAAATCATTTTCTTTATTTATTTAAAATGATTTTTCCGACTTAATTTTTTTTTCAAAACATACCCCCTTCAAAACTAGGGCTTTTTCGCAAATGGACTTAGCCTAGGCCCTAACCCTAGAACTGCATGCACCTATAGATCTAGAAGTCAACATCTCGCAAGCACCTTAGGGTACTTTTGATTGATAACCTAGAATGGGTTGAGATGCTTAGGTCTATGCCTTGATTCAAGATGCTTTAAGTCAATGCATCTGCAGTAATTGGGGCAATAAATACCAATTAACAGTAATCAGGTTAAGTGTCAAGCTTAGAAAATCTAACTTGATCAGATCACTTAACTTGACTAACCCTAGCGAAAGCAACTATTTATAACAGTTAGTAAGTACCTAATCGGGTTAGACAAGACCCGAAAGAGAAAATTTGAATTGATTTGGTCCAATTTATACTTAGAATTGGTTCAATACAACACCTTACTCTTACTCAGTTTTATTGCTATATTTTTCTATCTTTTTTGGTATATGGCAAAGGGGGAGAGATTGGAAAGGAGAGAAAAGAAGGTTTTAATTTTTTTTTCAAATTAAATTTTGCTTTCAAAACTTTTATCTCCTTTTTCAAAAAGTAAAGTATTTTAAAACTGCTGAAAAATTTTCTAAGTGTTATAACTCTGCTTGAATTTTTTTTTAAATATTAAAACTGCTGAAAAATTTTCTAAGTGTTATAACTCTGCTTGAAATTTTTTTAAATATTAAAACTGCTGAAAAATTTTCTAAGTGTTATCACTCTACTTGAAATTTTTTTAAATATTAAAACTACTGGAAAATTTTCTAAGTATTAACACTGCCTGAAAATTGTCTAAGTGTTAAAACTTCAAAATCAGTTAAGAAAATTTTCTAAGGTAAGTGTTTTGGAAATTATGTTAAGTAATTGCTCTCGAAATTATTTTAAGTACTTAACTGAAAAATTGCTTTCGAAAAATTATTTACTCTAAATCTTTGGTGGGAAATTTTCTAAGTGTAAATTTCAAAATTCTCCTGAAAATTTTCCAAGTGTCTAAATCAAAATTTTTTCTTGGAAAATGTTTTCTAACATAAAAACCTTTTCTTGAAAATTTTCTAAGTATTGAAAACCAGAAAAACTTTTCACCTTTAGACTTAGAAACTTTTTCAAAAACCCCACGAATTTTTGAAAAACTCAGGGGGAGATTTCTTCTAGGGGAGGAAATTAAATTTGGTACTTTACCTATTTTTCTATATGTTTAACTTAACTTTTTGAACCGGGTTGCCATAAATCAAAAATGGGGAGATTGTTGGTGCAGGCAGCACTTAAGTCAAGCCTGGATTTTGATAATAACAAAGGGTTCAGATGTTAAGATGTTATTGTGGTCTAATGTGTTTACTAAGTATGCAAGAAGAAGCCCTAAGTACACTAGGCAAAGAAGTCCTGGTCGAGGACTGAGCAAGAAGTCCTGACAAAGGGTTGGGCAAAGAAGTGATGGTCAAGGACTGGGCAAGATAACCTGCCCGGAAGTCGGGCAAAGAAGTCCTGGTCGAGGACTGGGCACGAAGTCCTGGCAAGGGGCTGGGCACCGAAGACCTGACCGGAAGTTGGGTACGAAGACCTGGTCAGGTGGATCAGGCAAAAGTCCAACCGGAGGAGCCGGTTGGCAAAAGGTAAACTCTCCAGAAAGGAGTAGGTGAGGGCGCGTTCCCCGTCGAGGGAACAGTAGGCGTCGGATCGACCTAGGGTTCCATTTGGGAGACCCAAAGTCAGAACCAAGACAGCTACGACTGTAAATATTGACAAACATTCTTGCTTTGTTTGGTTTGGAACTAACCTTGGTTGCAGGGACCGAAGGAGTGTGTTTCTGCAGCTCAGAACACCCCAAAGGAAGGGGGTAGGAAACTGGGCTAGGCGCCTGGGAGGTCCCGGGCGTCCAAGGTCAAAGCCAAAACAGCAAAGAAGCAAGAACGCTTCGAAATCACACTGGGCTAGGCGCCCGGGAGGTCCTGGGCGCCCAAGGTCAAAGCCAGAGAGGTAATCGAAGCAAATCAGCTACGAAGCCACAGACCAAATCAAGCTAGGCGCCCAGGAGGTCGCAGGCGCCCCATTCAGCTCCAGAGGCCGAGTCGAAGGGGATAAGCGTTGACCGAACTGCAGATTGCATTTTCCGCAGATAAAGGCACGTGTCAGGCACCCCCGACGTCCCAGGCGCCCCCAGGAGCACTATAAAAGGGGCTCAACCCCAAGGCTTCAAACACACAACTTTTTTTTGCTCCAAAACTTTTTGTTCATGCGCTCTGCTCCGGCAAACTCCGACTTTGAGATTCCAGCACCGACGACGACCCTCTTCTCCGAAGTACGATCCACATCGGACGTCGGCAACGAAAAGTGTAGTTCTTCTCATTTACTGCAATATTATTGTACGGAAATTTGTAACCCTTTTGCGCGATTATATAATTGCCCAAAGTAAATGGTCAAGGACCGTGGGACTTGGAGTAGGAGTCGACCGCGACTCCAAACCAAATAAAATACTTGTGTTTCTGTGTGATAGTTTGTGTTTCCGCTGCATTTTCTCTTTCGCTAATCCGAAGAAAAAGTTTTAACGATATTCACCCCCCCTCTATCGTTTCTCTCGGTCCAACAAGTGGTATCAGAGCGGGGTAGCTCAAATTTGGTGCAACCACCAATTTGGGAGTTTTTCGGATTTTTACGAAATTTTTAATTTCTTTTTCGATCGAATTTTTCTCGTTAATTGAGGTTGGTGCAACACCACTCGATCATTTCTTTTAAATATCTTATTCCAGCACTACTAATCCAATACCAAGTCTTGGGACAGTTCTTTTTGTTATTATTTCAGAAAATCTAAATGGCCATGCAAGAGGGTTCCAGTACAGTCAGACCACCACTCTTCAGTGGAGAAGACCTCTCCTACTGAAAGAGTTGGATGGAAGTCCACCTGAAAACTCAGGTGGACATGAGGATCATAATCCAATCTGGTCTGGAAATCTAGAAAAATGCTGAAGGAGTGGCACAACCTTACACAGAATGGGATGCCTCGCTGAAAAAGAAGATCGAGGCTGATGCAAAGGCGACCCAGACACTCCAATGCGGACTAACCAAAGAAGAGCTGAACCGGGTGGGACCCTTCAACAGTGCGAAGGAACTCTGGGGTAAGTTGATCGAACTGCACGAAGGAACCTCCGACACCCGAATCAGCAAGAGGGACCTACTGTTGAACAAGTTATACACGATCAAAATGAACGACGGTGAGTCAGCAGCCTAGCTCCACGCCAGAATCCAGGAGTTGATGAACGGTCTATATACAATTGGTCACAAGGTAGAAAATCGTGACCTTATCAGGTAGACCCTAAATGCCTTCCCGTGAAATACTTTGTGGGCATCTATGGTAGATGCATACAAAGTTTCAAGGGACCTTTCCAAAATTAAATTAGACGAGTTATTTTCAGAACTTGAATTACATGAGCAGACTAACTGCACCTTAGCCGAGAAAGGCATTGCTTTTGTTGTAGTCAAAACAGGAAAGGTGGTCAAGAAGAAGCCTCAACCTGCACTCGAGTCTGATTCAGACTCAGACTCAGAAGACAGCGAAGGGGATCGACCCAAGCTAGTTCGGCTAGCCCGGGACTACTACAAGGAACTGAAGCATCAAACCAACAGAAGAAAAGCCAGCTGAAAGAAGGAAGATCCAATCGAACCATCCAAGACCAAATCCAACATAACGTGCTACGAATGCAACAAGAAGGGACACTACAAATCGGAGTGCCCTAATTTGAAAGAAGCCAAGAAGACAAGAAGGAAGAAGGCCCTTCAAGCCACGTGGGACGAGTCTTCCTCCGAAGAAGAAGAAGAGGCCCCACAATCGAACCTGCTCGCCCTGACTACTTCGGAAGAAATCGACACCGGATCAGAATCAGAACCGAACGACGGAAAGCTCACCATTTCGAAAGATGACAAAATAACTGTAAGTGGTTATTCTAAAGCTGAATTAGCAGAATTAATTGCTTACCTATCTAGTAACTTGGCAAAAGCCAAAATTCGAGTCGAGTCTCTCCGACAGGAAGTAAAACTCCTGAAAGATGGTGCTGACTCTAGATCTTTGACTGAGAAGGTTCAAGAAGGTACCTCTACTCAAGTTGAAAAGCTTGAGAAAGAGAACTCCTCCTTGAAAACTCAAGTCAAGGACCTTAGAGCAGCTTTGGAACGATTCACTTCGGGTTCCAAGGGTCTTGACATGATCCTTGGAAAACAGAAGTCCGTTCTAAATCGATCCGGGTTAAGATATCGAACCAAGGCTAGACAAAGGTCATATTATGCTGTATTGAACCAATCTAGGTCCAAAGTTCAGGCATGGGTACCCAAACTTTGCCTGAACAACCAAGCAACCAAAGGAGTGGGGTTAGGAAACTGGGCTAGGCACTCGGGAGGTCCTGGGCGCCCAAGGTCAAAGCCAAAACAGCAAAGAAGCATGAACGCTTCGAAATCACACTGGTCTAGGCGCCCGGGAGGTCCCGGACACCCATGGTCAAAGCCAAAGAGGTAATCGAAGCAAATCAGCCACGAAGCCAGCAGACCAAGTCAAACTAGGCGCCCAGGAGGTCCCGGGTGCCCCAGTCAGCTCCAGAGGCCGAGTCGAAGGGGATAAGCGCTGACCGAGCTGCGGATTGAGTTTTCCGCAGATGAAGGCACGTGTCAGGTGCCCTCGACGTCCCAGGCGCCCCAGGAGCACTATAAAAGGGGCTCGACCCCAAGGCTTCAAACACACAACTTTCTATCGCTCCAAAACTTTTCGTTCATGCGCTCTGCTCCGGCAAACTCTGACTTCGAGATTCCAGCACCGGCGACGACCCTCTGCTCCGAAGTATGATCCACATCGGGCGTCGATAACGAAAAGTGTAGTTCTTTTCATTTACTGCAATATTATTGTACGGAAATTTGTAACCCTTTTGCGCGATTATAGAATTGCCCAAAGTAAACGGTCAAAGACCGTGGGCCTTGGAGTAGGAGCCGACCGCGACTCCGAACCAAGTAAAATACTTGTGTTTCTATGTGATAGTTTGTGTTTCCGCTGCATTTTCTCTTTCCCTAATCTGAAGAAAAAGTTTTAATGATATTCACCCCCCCCTCTATCGTTTCTCTCGATCCAACACCAACTGCCTCCGAAATTCATAACATAGGCTCGCAGTAAGTCCTCCAAAGTCTAGATGGTACGCTCTGACTGACCATTGGTCTGCAGATGGAAGGCGGTACTAAATCTGAGCTCGGTACCCATGGCCTTCTACAGACTCTGCCAGAAGCATGAGGTGAAACGCGGATCTCGGTCTGATATACTCAACGGTATGCCGTGCAATCTGATGATCTCTCTGCAATACAGCTCTGCTAATCTATCCAATGAATTGGTCCTCCGAATAGCTAGAAAGTGTACAGATTTGGTCAATCAATCAACGATCACCCAAATCGCGTCAAGGCCTCGTATGGTCCTAGGCAACCCCACCACGAAATCCATAGTGATGTGTTCTCATTTTCACTTGGGAATGGGAATACTCTGATGTAGCCCAGCAGGTCTCTGGTGCTCTGCCTTAACCTGTTGGCATACAAGGTATAGGGCTACGAAGTTAGCGATATCCCGCTTTATTCCGTTCCACTAGTAGGAACGTCTCACATCCTGATACATGCGGGTGGCACCCGAATGGATAGCAAATCGAGAGCGATGTGCCTCCTGTAATAGCTCCTCCATAACAGGGTGTGTCTCGGGTACGCAAAGTCTCCCGCGGGAATACAAGACACCCGTGTCGTCTCATGTAAAATCAGACTGCTACTCTGTGGCTGCTCGGCTGTCGAGGAACTGCAGATGCTGATCGCTCGCCTGAGCCTCTCTAATCCTCGTCCAGATGGAAGACTGAGCAACGATGGTCGCCAGAATACCCCTCTCAGTCTGACCCAGCTCCTCTAGACCCAACTCTAAGAAGCTCTGAACTATCTCGGTAACCAGAACTCGGTGGTATGCCAGTACTCCTCTGGACTTCCTACTCAAAGCTTCAGCAACAACATTAGCTTTCCCAGGGTGGTAGCTAATGGTACAATCGTAGTCCTTCAGGAACTCCGCCCACCTCCTCCGTTGGAGGTTGAGCTCCTTCTACGTAAATAGATACTTGAGGCTCTTATTATTCGTGAATATCTCAAAAGTGACCCCATACAAGTGATGCCTTTATTTCTCGAAGATCATCCTCGATATCTTTCAACAAGAGGTTGCCTGATCTCGAGAATGATTTGCTTTAGCGCAAATCATAAGTACGAAAGTATCTTCTTGGTTCTCCAAACCAAGTACAAGCGGCAACCCGTAGATGTCAAGCAATTAGCTCTACACTTTTCCGTATCAATTCAAAACATTCGTCCCATGTACTTTTTAGGTCATCAACCAAGTATAGATGATCCATGGTCAAAGTCTTCATGGAATAGGACGTATCACTCATCTACTATCCATGATAGTATATAGCTCATGCTACCCTTCTATATCAGTGTAAGTCATGCACCTTAAACGTGCCTTCCAGGTCACCTAACCAGGCACGTGCAACCCAAACGTCTGAAATTCCTTACACTAGGATGAGTCAATCCTATACCGATCGAGCCAACTACGTTAGGCAACGCTAGTTCTTGCCCAAATAATAATAGATGGTACAAGTAAATGAATAATACAATCCAGGCAAGACCAAAATTCTTAATCTCTAAAAGGTTGTCGACAGATTCGACCTTTGCTTTCCGACTCAACAATCAGTGCTACTAGAGAATTAACATTCTCCACTTCAAAGTCTCATCCGCAACGTGTCAACTAATCGCTCCCATGAACGATCACGATTAAGATAGATTGACAACATGTCAATCCAACTAAAATCAAGCCTACAAATAACTATCCATCCAGTATAAATATATAATCCCACCAAGCTGGGATAGTCTAACCAATCCTAAATCTAATAGTGAATACTAAAAGTAGGATATTTCTAGAAAGATATACCTCTTGCTGCCTAGAGATGTCCCGTCGCTGCCAGGTCCCAGAGTAAAAATCACGCCGCGAAAATAACTTCGAAAATCCGAAATGTACTCGAGTAGATCTTGTTGGATCGGGTTGGTCCGGCTAGAGGGGGTGAATAGACGGCTAATAAATGAAACGTGGTGAAAACTCGTCTATAAAAAAAACTTGGTTGCAACTTGGTCCTTGCTTCCAAGACGGTTAAAGCTAAAAAAAACTTTCCTTGTGGCGGAGAAGCCTTACAACTGAAGATCACTAAACTTATAGAATTACAATAGAATTGATAATGTTTTACCTCTAAATCTTTAAGCCTATTTATAGGTTGGGTGATACGATCTTGATCGTTGATACAAGATTGAGTTTCATCTTGATCGTAGATCTAAGATTACTCTTAGCTGTTGATTAATCTTTGCCAATTAATGTGGATCGCCTTTGGATGCTTTATTAACCGAGCATGTAGATGAGGCTTTAAAACACAACGTTATCCACGTTATCATCGCCTCCACTTGTAACTGTAGCTAAGCCCTGTGCATCCACGTAAGAAGCTGATACCAAGCCAAGTCCTGTGCATCCACGTAAGAAGCTACAATAAATTAAAAGAAAGTTTACTTAAATTAAAAGAAACTTTAATTAAATTGAAAGAAAGCTTTAAAACACAACGTTTACTTAAAAACTTTAATTAAATTGAAACTTTAATTAAAGTTTTAAAACAACTTTAATTAAAAGAAAATTTACTTAAAAATTTTAATTAAATTGAAACTTTAAATAAAGTTTTAATATAATTAAAACTTTATTATTTTAATTGCAAGTCAAATGTTGACTTGATAAAAGTCAACTTAGTTGACTTTTCGTCAAACCGTCGATTGGGTGATTTCCGACCAACCGGAGTTAGGTTCACCCGAACCCGACTCTGGCCTTTCGCCCCTCGAACATGCTTCCGCCAGGCTTCTCGTCCCCCGGACGTCGCGCACGTCCTTCTTGGTCCACCGACGTACTCTTCCGCAACTTCCGCATCCCTCAGATTGCACCGAGCCTGTCGGCTCACTTCCCCGCGCAATCGTTCTCATCCGCTGCGTCTTACGCTCGACTTCCTCCGTGCCTAAGTTCCTGCACACTTAGCAGAGGGATTAAAATCAACAGGACCTAACCTAACTTGGTTGATCGCATCAAAACCAACCGGGGTACCAACAATCTCCCCCTTTTTGATGTGCATCAACCCAAGTTTAGTTATGGATAAACAACAAACAATAATAATATTGTAACAGAATTAAGCATAAAAAATTTTACAATAATGTACATAACCTTCCCCTGAACATAAATTACTCTCCCCCTTTGATCACAGCAAAAATGGGACAAAAAAAATAGGGAAGGGAAAATATAAAATTAATTTTCTCTAGTAAACTCAGATCGAAATAATCTCTTAAAAACATTTGATAATACAACAAATGATAAAGGGCATAAAGAAAAAAAATATTAGTCAATTTTGTTTTTCATAAATACCAAAAAATTAGTTCAATATTGATTTTGGGACCCAGAATAAATTTTGATCTACGGGGTTAATCAAGAACTTTGGAGGAATATAATTTCTAGGAATTTTTCTAATCTGACCCTTATGATTTTTAACATACCAATTCAGATTTTCAGGATAAAAATTCTTTTTAACTCTTAAACATGCAATATCATTTTCTAATTTCTCCACTAGATTCTTCAAATTTTCATTTTCTATTTTTAGTTGGTCGGATAGAACAGATGAGCATACACTGCCAAATCTTTCTATTAACTCAGAGTTTTCTATCTCCAATTTATTCATCGACTTAAGCATGGATTTTATTACCGAGTATATTCGAGCAGGTGGAAGTAGACATACCTCACTTACCGGGTCGGTTTCGAAGTTAGGACCTTCCTCTTCATTGCTGCTTTCTCCCGAGGTGCTTTCTTCATCTTCGTCCTGGTGGCTTGCCATCAATGCAAGTCCGACGAACTCTTCGGCCTCTGATTCATCTGACGAGGTCTCGTCCCAGGTGGCTTTTAGTGCCTTTTTCTACTTTGGCTGGTTCTTGAGTTTAGGGCACTGATCTTTCAGGTGTCCCTCCTCATTGCAGTTGTAGCATCGGACCGTTCGTTTTTTTTTCTCTGCACCCTTTTTGAGCAGTTAGTATTAATGAATTTACATAATTTTCTTACCGCTAGTGCTGTTTCTTCATCATTCGCTGAAGATTCTTCGTCGAGTTGGATCTTCCTTGTTTTTAGCGCAATGTTGTCAGCTTTCCTGTTCTTTTCTACAAAGCGAGATTCGCGAAGTTCCAAAGTAGAAAATAACTGTTCTAAAGTACATATTTCTAGATCTTTTGAAATATAATACGCATCGATTACCGAGGTCCATTCCGGGGTTCTCAGAAACGCGTTTAGAGCGTACCTTTGAGCATCGCGGTTAGTTACCTTTTCTCCGAGATTTTCGAGGCTTGTGATTGGTTCTTTTACCTTTGCATGTAATCTCGCAACAGATTCTCCATCTTCCATCCTAGATTGGTCAGTCGGCTTCGAAGAACATCTCGTCGCGCAAGTTTTGCTTCCGAGGTCCCTTCGTGCAGTTCCAAGAACTTTTCCCAAAGTTCCTTTGCCGATTCGTACTTACCGATCCGGTTCACATCTTGCTCTGGGAGGACGGTCAGCAGATGAAATTTTGCGTTTCCGTTTGCTACAGCATCAACTTGTTCCTTCTTGTTCCAATAATCAGGATCCTTGATTTTTCCTTCATTGTCTTTGGGAGCTGCATAGCCATTTTTCATAATAATTAATAATTCATAATCCGTAGTAAAAAATACCTGCATCTTCCGTTTTCATGCCGCGAACTCCCCCTCAAACTTAGGCGGGTATATCGCTGGTCCAACCATCTTAAAATTTGTTATAGTTGGCGGTTAGTCCTGCGGCGACCTGGCTCTGATACCACTTGTTGGATCGGGTTGGTCCGGCTAGAGGGGGGTGAATAGACGGCTAATAAATGAAACGTGGTGGAAACTCGTCTATAAAAAAAACTTGGTTGCAACTTGGTCGTTGCTTCCAAGACGGTTAAAGCTAAAAAAAAACTCTCCTTGTGGCGGAGAAGCCTTACAACTGAAGATCACTAAACTTAGAGAATTACAATAGAATTGATGATCTTTTACCTCTAAATCTCTAAGCCTATTTAGAGGTTGAGTGATACGATCTTGATCGTTGATACAAGATTGAGTTTCATCTTGATCGTAGATCTAAGATTACTCTTAGCTGTTGATTAATCTTTGCCGATTAATGTGGATCACCTTTAGATGCTTTATTGACCGAGCATGTAGATGAGGCTTTAAAACACAACGTTATCCACGTTATCCTCGCCTCCACTTGTAACTTTAGCCAAGCCCTGTGCATCCATATAAGAAGTTGATACCAAGCCAAGTCCTGTGCATCCACGTAAGAAGCTACAATAAATTAAAAGAAAGTTTACTTAAATTAAAAGAAACTTTAATTAAATTGAAAGAAGCTTTAAAACACAAGGTTTACTTAAAAACTTTAATTAAATTGAAACTTTAATTAAATTTTAAAACAACTTTAATTAAAAGAAAGTTTACTTAAAAATTTTAATTAAATTGAAACTTTAAATAAAGTTTTAATATAATTAAAACTTTATTATTTTAATTGCAAGTCAAACTTGATAAAAGTCAACTTAGTTGACTTTTCGTCAAACCGTCGATTGGGTGATTTCCGGCCAACCAGATTTAGGTTCACCCGAACCCGACTCTGGCCTTTCGCCCCTCGAACGTGCTTCTGGCAGACTTCTCATCCTCCGGACGTCGCGCACGTCCTTCTTGGTCCACCGACGTACTCTTCTGCAATTTCCGCGTCCCTCAGATTGCACCGAGCCCGTCGGCTCACTTCCCCGCGCAATCCTTCTCGTCCGCTGCGTCTTACGCTCGACTTCCTCCGTACTTAAGTTCCTGCACACTTAGCAGAGAGATTAAAACCAATAGGACCTAACCTAACTTGGTTGATCGCATCAAAACCAACCGGGGTACCAACAGATCTCATCTAACCCGAGCTCTGACACCTACCGAGTAGGTATCAGATTTAACCCCGACAAATCCAAAAAGACTCGCCAAAACCTCGGCTCTGATACCAAAATAAATTTTCACGCCCCGAGACCATTGGAGCCGCTGATCCAATATAAAATCGGACAGTATCTAGCCTATCCGGTAGACAATTTACACATACATACAACACACAGTTTATAATTAGGCCTCAGGCCTCAAAACAGATATCTAATATATGGAAAATGAAAATATCGCAATACCAAACATCCGTAACACTCACCTAAGCTGCCCTAGGGCAGACACGCAGCAAAACAACCAACACATAGTCTAACAGAGGACTCAAAAAACAATACCGCAAGAATAAATCCAATACAAGCCCACGGTAACAAAACGAATACAAAACATAGACAATGCTATCAAAAGAAAACAAAACTAGCGGAAGCACCCATCCGAATGGAGTCATGGGGACCCGGGACCGGCAACTGGGCTCCTCCGGCAAGCTATCAACCTGAAAAGAAAATCATTGCAATGGGTCGTGAGTCCAAGTGGACTCCGCGGGTATATAGAAAGATATACATGGCCAACAAAATAGCTGAATAAGCTATAAAGAAACAACAGGATGCAGTCTCAACAGGAATAGCAGAATATGCATAACTGAAAGTAACAAGTGACTGTACATACCAGAAATCAGTCTATACTAACCATAAAAGGACTTGTACCACACGAGTAAGTGCAAGGTCATCAAACCACACATAAGCATATCTTATACATGCATGTCAAACAAGTGCAGGAAATAAATGCAGCAATCACATACAAAATGCACAATGCACCATATGCACATGATGCAATGACATGGTCACCCCTGACGCTAGTCAAGCCACCGAGACAGGCGATACTGTGTCGGCTGAGTGGGTAGAGTTGTGACACTGTACGCACCCTGCTATCACTACTCCTGAGTGACCGAGTGGACAGGATGCTGGCGGGGGACCACCCCCTACCCCATGTATATATGAGGGAGCGTCGCTCTCATCTCCTCTGGTCTATGGGAAGAGAAGGGATCCCTGCCTGCTACCACACTCCGAAACCACTACCCATGAGCGGTCGAGCGGAGCAGTATAGAGCTAATGCACACAACCAACGGTATCCACTAACCCATGAGTGGTTGTGTGTGCATATCATGTACCGGAAGACGATAGGCTCAACCACAAGGGAGTCACTAATCGTCGGCATGCAACAGTGCAAGTATGGTGCGTGACTCATACACATACAACCCCTCCCAAGTCATCATACATAACACAACCTATCATACACAGGTCGATCACAGGTATAATAACCTAACCATCATGTGTCTAGGTACACATGTAAGTAATAACAGAAATCAAATCAATGCAGATATCAAATGACATGTCACCATAGCCCAATCAGTCTATATCTAGACACACGTGCAAGTATGACTACACACGATCAATGCAACCATACAATGGTCTGCTATTCTATATCTACATACTCATGTCATACCCATGCTATATAGAATCAGATAACAAATAAACGAGACGTATAGAAAGAAAATTTAGATCATATCCAAGGTCAAGCATAAGTATCAAGAAGGATAACAAAACGGTAGCAGATAAAGGTCAATAAAAGCCTACTGTATAAATAACAACTGGTCATGCATAAAGATAAAGTGGATCTACAGATACAAGCAAGAAGTACCCGCCTCCAAATGGTGAACTCCGTATTAAATAAGAAAGAACCACCCGTCTGAATAATCCGCAACAACTCATTGTCCTGTATCAACAGCATAATGTTTAGCTACAATAACATGTATTTTCTAGCTAAACAAACTACCCTAGGTAACTAGGATTATCCCTAGTTTTCGCATTTATTTAATTAATCTTAATTAAATGTTTACACCTAATCTAGTCGGTTTATTAAGATTAGGTTTCAAATTTCAGGGTTAGTCTACATCTAACCCAAGTAGGCACACTACCATCAATTTAAACCATGCATTGAGTTCAACCACCAACACGACTACACGACACAAGGTTTCAAGCCCCTAACCCATAGGGATACACAAGACAATACAAGATCATACTCCAAGGGGATCTACTATCATGGTCAGAATTAAACATTTAAACTACATCCTATCCTAAACAGCATTCAAATCAAACAGAAGCTAGCGCAAACCAAAACCATAATCACAAATTCATCATCCACATCTCATGGAATCCAAAATAGAAGCCCCTCTCCCATAGCCAAATCCTTTCTTCAGATCTACACTACTCAAACCCAATTCCCAGCCGTTTTCCATGGCATAATAAAAGCAAGCAGAACTGAGCAATGAGCTAGAGCTTACCTTACACGGCAGAGTTGGCAAGCAGCATAGGGAGATGGCGCAGAACAACCAAGGAACCCAGATCCAGGCTTCAACAGCTAGTTCATCCTCTGGGCAACTACACTGAACGCCATCCCTACCCAACACATGACAACAATCCCCAAAGAACTCAATATCCTTAATATCAATCCAAATACTTGAAACCTTACCTGGAATGATACCAACGAGTTCCACCGCCTCAAAGTTGGCTAGATCCAGTTGGAGATACCCCTTTCACAAAGCCTTCACCTGTCACCAGTAGCTATTCCGGCGACACCAATAGCCAAGATGCTCCGATCGGCTGAGCTCAAGGATGATGATGGCCCGATGGCTTCAATCGCAAGGGGAAGATAGTGGAGATGGTGCTCGGATCAGTGATGACATCAACCCAACTATCTCAACTCACAGAATCCCGGGCATACCGAGCCCTAACTCACCTCAGGTGGGGCTTTGGCAACTCGATGAACTCGTCGGCTTGAGGGCACCGTCGTGCCCCAAAACTCCCGAAGCGAATACCCTAGCAACCATTCACGAGAGGGCTTGAGGATCGAGGGCTTGAGGCTTTGACGTCGGCTGGTTTCCTAGGGTGTTGTTCCTCGGAGGTGGGGAAGCCGGAGGAGAAGGTATTGTGGCGTCGGCTCTCGATCGGGAGAGGCGCTGCTCGCGATTGGTTTGTGGCCAAAAGCAACAAGGTTGCTTATTAACCTGCCACTTTTTCATTCTAGTCCTCCTTCTTAAGCCATTCCCATCTAAGCCCCTAGGTTTTAAGTTTATTTCTGCATTAGCTCTCATAACTATTTGTTTTAATTATAATTTAGTCCCTAATTTATGTCCAAGGCTTCGGAAACCCTGGAACTTTCTCGGTAACCCTCCAAAACTTTTCGGGACCTGGTTAAAAAAATTTTGGCTTTAACATTATAGGTCGAATCTAATTGTGATGCATTATTGGAATATTTTCTAATAGGACGATAATTCTATGAACGTTAATTATTTTGATAGATCTCTATAATACTTCTCAATTTATCTTAATGATCGATAAAAAATTTTTCGTTGCACATGGATTAAGCTAATGAGTTAATCAAAATCAAAAACTCAATATATATATATATATATATATATATATATATATATATATAATGCTGATCAACTACGGACATTGCATGCAGACCGCCTGCGGATTGCCCTCGTGGCAACGCCCACGTAAGACAAATCCAACGTTGGGTTTTCGCTGCGGTCAAATCTTTGAAGCCTTCTCTCTCTCTCTCTCTCGCATCCAAATCTTCGAACCTTAGCCTGAACCCTAACCTAGCCTCCCTCCTCGCCGGAGCAGGCTCTCCCGCCTCCCTCCCTCACCGAAGCAGATGTTTTTGTCTTCCTCCCTCACCAGCTTCTCTCCTTGTGCGCGATCACTGATAACTAGCATTTTATGTCATTTTATTTACTCATTTATTTAACATTTTTTATCCTATCATATGTTTAAATCATGTTTATATCACATTCTATGATTAGGATCTATTTTTGGAGCTCAGTATAATTTCCTCTAAATTTTGGCATTATTTCATGATTTTTGTAGGGAATTAAAGATGAACCTTGTATCAAGGCTGGGCCAATGATTAGGAGCGAGTTAGAGCAAATTTGACTTGATTTGGAATTCAAACGAAGAAGACCAAGTTGTATTAATGTGGATCGTTGATCTAGATCTGATTCAAAAAGGTTGGGCTGAACACTCATCCACCAGGACAGGATCTTCTGCTGGGTTGCTGGGCTGCTGGGCCAACCAACAATTGGGCTGAACCAGGGCTGAAGTGAGCTAAACCCAGGCTGGGTGAGCTGGAACGGGCTGCTGGGCTGAACTCAGTGGGCTGACCCATGAGCCCACGCGCATAAAGGACTCGATCAGCTCCCACAGGCCGAAACATCTCTTCTAATCTCACTCTCGACCCTGACTCCATCTTCTTCCATCTTCTGACCACCAAGGGGGTCGGCGGCTTCTTCCTCCTCTCGATCTCGCCGCCGACCGGCCTCCACCTCACCCCGATTCTCCACCGCAGGCCAACTCCCCATCAAGCAAGAAAGCTGGATCAAGGTGAAACCTAGCCGGCTATCTTCTCTTCTCAGCCATTAGCACCTCCGAACCCTAGACGGCCGATCATCCATCTCTCCACTGTTGGATTTGCAGAGGAGAGCTTCTTCGATCCGGCCACCATGCATCTGTAGGACCGGTGCCGTCGATAGAGGGGGGGTGAATGTCGACCGTGAAAATCTTTCGTGGAAATCTCGTAATACTTTCGTTCTGGACTTAGAATATTAGTAGCGCAGCGGAAAATAAATAGAACGAAAAACAAGACAGTGACACGGTGAATTTTTACTTGGTTCCCGACCCCCCAGGGTCAGTACATCCAAGGCCTATGCACGGGAACGCCCGTCCACTATTGGTCTCCTTTCCGGACTTTCCAGAGGCGGAGAAACCCGACTTACAGTGCAGAATTACAAGCAATAATATAGAAATTTAAGTACAGTAATTAAAAAGCAAACCAACGAGAAAAAGTATGAAGCTCGGCCGATCTAGACCTCCGAAGTGCTGCGAACCTCCTCCTGGAGCCTCCCGGTCATAGAGCCTCGTTTCTAGCGTGTTGTCGTTGGTCGGAATGATCAGAATGACTCTGGAATGTTGTGTCTGAAGAAGAGGGGTTGAAGCCCCTTATATAGGCCTCCTGGGGGCGCCCTGGACGCTGGGGCACCCCGGAAGACTCGGTCAACTCTTATCCTTGCGCCTACTTCGTTGCAGGTGATAAGACCTTTGACCAGGGCGCCCCGGATGCTCCGGGCGCCCCCGTGAGTGCTTATCCTGTGTTCTGACTTCGAAACAGCAAAACAACTACTAATCCGGACGCTCCGGGCGCCCCGGTTGACACCTGTTTTGACTGCATCACGAAACTGCCACTTTTAGTACTGCCTGGGGGCGCCCCCCTTGCTGGGGGTGCCCCCCTTAAGGCCTGCCAACCATGCTTTTTACCCTGCTTTGCCTCCGGTTCTTGATACCTGCAAGATACACAAACACAAAGCATAGATACATATAATGTTAGCCTTAAGGACTTGGTTCGGACTTCGGATTTGCACGAAACCCTAGGTCAAACCGGCACGAGTTCCTATCCCCGAGAACTCGCCCTTCACCTACTCCTTTCAGGAGACGGTTGCCACCCAGCCCTTCGGGTGGACTTTTACTTAGCTTCCGATACCTCCGGACCTCGAGACGCCCAAATCCTGACCCGTCTCTACTCCTGTCCTTAGTCATCGCTCAGCTAAGTTGCTTAGTCCCTTGGACCAAGACTTGATAACCTAGCAGTCCTTCGCCAGGTGCCTAGCAGCCCTTCGCTAAGTCTTTAGGTTACGATACCTAGCAGCCCTTCGCTAGGTGCCTAGCAGCCCTTCGCTAGGTCTTAGGGTTATGATACCTAGCAGCCCTTCGCTAGGTGCCTAACAGCCCTTCGTTAGGTCTTAAGGTTTCGATGCCTATATTAACTAGGACTTTTCTTCAGCTTAGTTTACTTCACTTTTGCTCCCCTTTGTCTGTTCAATATATCACTGACTTAAGTGAATTGTCAAACATTAAAATACTTAAAGAGGAACATCATTGATGCCACTTGCACCAACAATCTCCCCCTTTTTGGTGTTTGACAATAACTTAAGTTAGATTGGTTTAAGGGGCTAACTTACTGTCCTTGGGGTAAAAATGAAAAAAAAACGATATAGGTTTTGAAACTACATTTTTGATTTTTCGGAAAAAAAATTTTCTAACTTAAGCACACATCTCTCCCCCTTTGTCATACATCAAAAATAAAATACTTGCACCAACAAAAAATCTTTGGTTCTTTTTGAAAGTACTTAGTGCAAAGTTTTTGAAGGCATTGTATATTGCAAAAATTATATAATTTTTGAAAAATATAAGTACCTTTGAAAATATATTGACTTTTTGAATAATTAAGTACTTTTAGAAAATGCATAACTTTTGAAAAAATGTTATTTTGGAAAATATAAATGTTATGCCTATTTTGCAAGTACTAACTGTTTTTCGAAAATAAGTGTTTTATGAAACATAATATTTTTCAAGGTCAAGTAAACATTAATAGAATTTTGAAAAAAATGATAGTACTTTTGAAAGAATTCTTGGCTTTGAAAGACATAAGTACTTTTGAAAGCATAATATTTGACTTCACTTGGTTAATTTTCCAGTCTGACACTATCCTGGGAACCCTTGTTGACTACAAGGACATTTCCTAAGTGTCCTGGAAATTTTCCAACCCAAGTAAATATTATTTCAAAAATTTCATAAGTCACAGAATAATAGGATGTAATTTAATTTTGAAAAATGTAAAAAAATTTAAGATCATAATACTTGATTTGGTTTATCTTCCAGTCTGACACAATCATAGGAAACCTTGTTGACTACAAGGACATTTTCCTAAGTGTCCTGGAGGATTTTTCAAATTCAAGATATTATTTCAGATCAAAACCAGATGACTTTCTGAGAATAATAGTATATAATTTTTAAAAAAAAATTGATAGTATTTTTAAAAGAATATTTATGTTTTCAACAGGATTTGAAAATACCGTGCTTGAAAACATTTGAAATATTCAATAATTCTTTTAATTTGACCTCCCCCTAAACTTGACACAGTCCTGGGAAGCTTGTTGACCACAAGTACTCTTCCTCTGAGTCTTAAGGTTTGATTCAAATCAAAGGAATTTTCTAATAATTTCAAAACAATTAATTAAAAGAAACTTTTTCAGAAGTTTGATTTAGACTCCCCCTAAGTCTGACATGTCCTAGGAGTCCTTGTAGATTATGAAGTGGACTTTCCTCTGTGTCTTTAGGGTTTATCAAAATCAAACAAGACAGGTAAATTTTATAACATAAACCCTTTTTTTCGAAAAACACAAGTGATAACGATTTAAAGCTCAGTTTTCGAAAAGTATTTTCAAATAATAGTAATTTTTAAAGTGCAAATTTTTGAAAAAAAAATGAAAAGTACTCCCCCTGTACCCGATACCGTTTGACTCTATCTAAGTGCCTTAAGGAACTTTAGTGTTGTCCTAAGAGGCTTGTGTCTAATTGAGTAAGTCAAACAAATTTTTGAAAAGATATATTTTTGAAAAAATGTATAATATATATAATCAATCAGACAAGCATGAATTCCATAAAAACATTATTATGTTGAAGCACTATTTTGAAAATATATTTTTATGAAAATATTCTAATAATTTTGAGAAACAATTTTGAAAAATATTTTTCAATTCATTAGTCCTTAACATCTCACCCTTTTTAGATGTATCAATACAACAAGCATGGTTGCCTTATAGGTGTATTGTGAGATGCTTGAATCATTTTTCTTAATTTATTAACTCTAAGATTTAATTGAAGCTTGTGTTAGATTTGAATTTGACAAGCAATAACTTGAATTTGAATTTCAAAAATTGGCTTCCAGGTCTTGGCGAGACACTAGGCCTTCTTTGGCCGTAGCCTTATGAGATCATCCACCCTTTCCTTGACAAAGCCTTTTAATGAAATTTCATTTTCAAAATTACTTTTTGAAAGATTCTGGTCTAACTAGTTTGGGTCTTAGATCGGTAGCTTCGGCTAGTTTCACCAGTCTAAAGAGACCAAGTAGAGTATACTTGACCTTATTAGAATTGGCTTCCCTAACGTACTATCATCTCACCTCCACCCAATACTAGGTTGATCAAGTTTCAATTATTCTTTTTCCTATGGCCGTTCTAATATATGCATAAAATTTAAATATGAATGACATGTCATATATTTTAAAAGAATAGCAGATGCATGTCATGGCAGTTGTGCATGAGTCAAACAAGTCAAATAATTTTATTTAAGTTTCTAAAATGTATCAAATTCCCGATTTGATACATGTCGAGTGAACCGGCGAATATGTCAACCCACTTTGACATATTTAATTTTATTAATTTTAATTGTTGCGGTTCGGATGAGGCAGAGGAGGTATTAGCTACAGAGACAGCTGAGTTGGAAGTTGAATCTGATCCATTTCCAATTGCAGATGACTCTGTAGGTGTAGGGGATTGCACTGAGCCCCAGGGATCACCTACATTGAGTGACATATCAGAAGATTCAGAGGATAGACATGAAAGTGTAGGGACTTGCATGGTGGAAGCAAGGACCCAAGAATCACCTCTTTTAGTTGTATTTCCACCAGCACCTGAACATGAGATGGAGCCTTTACCTAACCAAGAGGAGGCCATAGTTACATGCACTCTGGTAGAACCTTCAGGTATTTCTCAGAAAGAGAAGGTAAATATTTCTCCTAATTTTTTAGAAAACCTCATAGGGGTACCTAAGGTTAATTTTATTGGATGTGATGCATTTCTTGATACATTCTATTTAGAGACTGATTGTATTTCATCATTTTCTTACCCTGAATGTGTGCGGGAGGTATTCTCTTTTCATGGTTTTGTAGGGTGCCGACGACTTCTGGAGTGGGTGTTACAACTAAATAGACTCCAACCTCCTGGAAAGACTTCTAAAAAGCATCAAGAGGGAGGAGTTGTTCTTACCTTGACTTGTAGCACTTCCCCTCTTAAGTGGATTTTGTACCTGAATCATCTCCGGTCACCGGAACACACTTATGTGAAGTTGAAGTGTGGGGGAGCAGTGCATTATGACATTAATCACGTGAAGAATGCTCTCTCAACCACCCGAACCCCACCATTTCCTGGATGGATGCTACTCCTAAACCGACTCCAGCCGCCAGGAATAAAGGGGAGTTTGTTCCTTTTCTTTCTTTTTCTTATTTTTCTTTATGTTTATACTTGCATGTTTGTTTGCTTTCATACCTTGCATTCATACTTTGCTTCCTCATTCTGCATTTTGTTTGGTCTTGAATAAATCTTGTTTGATTTCGAGTTGTATCTCCTTACATGTTCCTTTATTATGTTTTGAGAATCATAAAAGATAGTTAAGTTTGACTATTGAGTTTTGGTTTCCTTGGTATGCTTGGGGATATTAATTGCATTTAGTCATTTGTTGTGGTGATGGACTCTATCTTGTTAGATTAAGCATGACATTTTATTGTTCACCTAGTGAGGAAATTCCCATGCTTATCCTTAATCCTCTTATGTGTGATAGCATTTGTGATACTTGACACTCTAGAACTTGCTTTGATTCTTTTTGAAATTACAATAGCATAAGCTTACATGAATATGATGGAGGCAAACTTTTTTGTTGATCTCTTGGTTTTCCCTCTACTTTGCTACTGTTACTGGTGAGCATTTCACCTATTGCTTTCATGTTTCATTGTCTTTCCTTTATCAGATCTTTTCATTGTTATTGTATTCTCACTGTCATATCTTTATTAGCTTATTCTTTCCTTGAGCATGAGAGCATGGGGTGATTGCATGATGAGTACATTTTTATTTGTCTATTATTGTCCTCTATTATTGTGAGTTTTAGATGTTATCATGCTTTGTTACATTGTCTGAGGCAAGTTTTAAGTGTGGGGGAAGACAAGTGTATATGGACGAATGCTTGTTGAAAAAAAAGAAAGAAAAATAATAAAGAAAAAAATCTCTCTGTGAAAAAAATAATAAAGATGAAAGAAAAAAAAAGAAAAAAAAAGAAAGAAAGATGAGTGGAAAAAAAAGAGAAAAGAATGAAAAAAAATTCTCAAGCATTTTGGATGTTGTTGGTGAGAAACACAAGAGTTAAGTTGTTAATATATACATGTATTTTTAGAGATGTTGTAAGTGGTTGTTGTGTATTGCCTGAAAAATGTGCAAGGAGAATTTTGAGTGTTGGATGTTTGAGTGAGTTTTTATTTTGGCATATTATTTGATTGTATATATCATGTTGATTACCCCAATGCTCTCATATTCTCTGTGATCTTCTCTGTTATCTACCCCTTTTTTTGTTCTCTTGTTAGCACATGGTTCCATCATTATTCATTGAAAAGACCTCTTGATTTGTGTACTTATGCTATAGTAGTGGAGAAGTAGAAAATAAGCAAGCATATGGTAGTGCAATGTCATGAATGCTTTGAGAGAACTCCACTTTCATATTTGTTATTTTGTGAGCATCAGTGCATATATCCATCTTGTGAGGTTTTTGTCATGCTTAGTTTATTCAAGTTGATGAAATTACCATGCCTTTTAACTTATGTGAGATTTGGAACCATAAATACATAGATTCTTGAGACTTGATGATCCTAAGTAACCTTCTTTTATTATTTTTAAAGTATCGATAGTGGATTTAATGTTTGGGAGATATTTTGTTTTCTTCTAGTTTTGTTTGCTTGCTCGAGACGTGCAAGAATTAAGTGTGGGAGTGTGATAACTAGCATTTTATGTCATTTTATTTACTCATTTATTTAGCATTTTTTTATCCTATCGTATGTTTAAATCATGTTTATATCACATTCTATGATTAGGATCTATTTTTGGAGCTCAGTATAATTTCCTCTAAATTTTGGTATTATTTCATGATTTTTGTAGGGAATTAAAGATGAACCTTGTATCAAGGTTGGGCCAATGATTAGGAGCGAGTTGGAGCAAATTTGACTTGATTTGGAATTCAAACGAAGAAGACCAAGTTGTATTAATGTGGATCGTTGATCTAGATCTAGATCTGATTCAAAAAGGTTGGGCTGAACACTCATCCACCAGGACAGGATCTGCTGGGCTGCTGGGCTGCTGGGCCAACCAACAATTGGGCTGACCCAGGGCTGAAGTGAGCTGAACCCAGGCTGGGTGAGCTGGAACGGGCTACTGGGCCGAACTCAGTGGGCTGACCCATGAGCCCACGCGCATAAAGGACTCGATCAGCTCCCACAGGCCGGAACATCTCTTCTAATCTCACTCTCGACCCCGACTCCATCTTCTTCCATCTTCTGACCACCAAGGGGGTCGGCCGCTTCTTCCTCCTCTCGATCTCGCCGCCGATCGGCCTCCACCTCACCCCGATTCTCCACCGCAGGCCAACTCCCCATCAAGCAAGAAAGCTGGATCAAGGCGAAACCTAGCCGGCTATCTTCTCTTCTCAGCCATTAGCACCTCCGAACCCTAGACGGCCGATCATCCATCTCTCCACGGTTGGATTTGCAGAGGAGAGCTTCTTCGATCCGGCCACCATGCATCCTCTCTCCAACATTTTCTCAGCCGGCCATTGGAAGTTCCGGGCAACAGATTTCAGATCCGAACAACAGCTTCCCCTTTTCCTTTGATGTTTTGGTGTGAACATTTGATCTAGTTTGATGTTTGTATTGATGGATGATTGCTTGTATTAAACTTGATTCCCCATGTTAGGATTACACGTACTTGGCTTAATTTGAGTCTTGCTCAGAGGGTGTTCGATGAAATGTGTCTTCGTTAGGTTCTAATTGATGCATTTAAGTTTGTTGATTTTAGTTGAATGCTAGATTTAGATTTGATCTTCATTTAAATGCAATTAAGTTAGATTAGATTAGATTTCTTTAATGTTGTAGGTTTTGTTCCATGTTTAGTTTTGTTGATGCTTTATTTCCAGTTGCCTTTTCTTTTCTGCAATTGTAGTTAGGTCAAATTAGATTTATTTACCTGCATTGTTTTTTTTCGTTAACTAGAACTAGATTTCATACTTGCTTTGCTATTTTATTTCGTAGTCTTAGCTTTCAAATCCAAATCCCAGTTTCATATCCAAAATCCAAAAGTAATAATTTGGAATCCTAGGATTATTAACCTATCATTACATTCCTTGAGAGACGACTCGAGTTACTCTATGCTACATTAGTTTAGAGGAGTTCGATACTTTAATTGTATTTGAAACCGTAACACGACAAATTCGGTTATCAATCACCCCTGCTCACGGTCGCAACATCTCCAAGGTTTCCTCATCGCCACCTGCCTCCCTCCTTGTCGCCGCCTGCGGCGATCTGCCCCACCGAAGCAGGTATGATTTTTCTACTTTTGTTCTATCGCCAAAGCCCTAACTACCCTCCTCATCGCCGAAGCCCTAACCTACCTCCATCCCTCACCGAAGCAGGTCTGCCTCTTGCCGCACCTTCCTCCCTCCCTCGTCAGCCATAGCTCACCGAAACTAGGGTTTCCACTGCACTGACAAAACTAGGGTTTCCTGTGCCCTAGCTGATCTGCGATCTTCCTCCCTCAATGTCGTAACTATCGTTTCCTTGTCGCCAAAGCCTTAACCCGCCTCGCTCCCTCGCCGATGTAGGCCTGCCCCTTGCCGCGCCTCCCTCCCTCCCTCCCTCGTCGAAGCAGCCAATCTCAATAAGTTTCTTGTTAGGAAACCCTAGTCCTGTTTGCATAACTGTGGTTATGTCAGTTATGTCACACCAGTTATGTTTACCACACCTATCATGAAAAATCTTGTTTATTGTTACATTATCTCTAGACTATATAATTTTTTACATGTTACAATCAGCCAATCTCAATAAATTTCTTGTTAGGAAACCCTAGTCCTGTTTGCATAACTGTGGTTATGTCAGTTATGTCACACCAGTTATGTTTACCACACCTATCATGAAAAATCTTGTTTATTGTTACATTATCTCTAGACTATATAATCTTTTACATGTTACAATCTGTTGGAGCTTCTTGTAAACATAAGGTTTTATATGAATGAAATTATATCCAATAAGATATTTATCTACAGTCACCTGCATTTATAATCTTTGTATATAAATGATGCAATGAGTAAAACTAAACTTAAGATTATTATGAAATCGTAACCTCATTTGTCTTTATGATCGACTATTTTGTTTTTTTTAGGAAATTTGCAAGGTAATGTTTACTTTTATAAAATACGGTAAATCATTTTATTTTAATTTATAATATTATGGTTATACAAAATTATGAATATTATTTTTAATATAGGAAAAAAACTATATTGTATTTGTTGGATATAACCCAGACATTTATAATTCGTGATGGAAGCATCACGTCAAGTTGATGTCTTTAGTGGCAACATACATAAATTTTACAAAAGTAGAGAGGAGATAGAAAAACCTTATCAAGCATACTTAGATATAGAATGTGCATCAGCTTCTATTTCATCCTATGCAACTTCAACTTCAAGATCAAATCAAAATTTTGATAGGAGACTTTCAAAGTCCAAAAAAAAGCTAAGTTTAAGGATACATTGAAACAAATAGTGCATCTTTTGAATTCTTTAAAAATTAGTGATAGTTATTAGGCATGTTAAGTTATTTTAAATTTTTATTGGTGTTGAAATTCAAACACTTGTTTTATCTAAGTTCAAGTTGAAACAATGGTGTTATCTGATATGTTGGTTGAGTTTTAAGTTGTTTGATTTTGAAGAATGGAGTATTTAATTTGAAACATATGTACACTTGTTTTATCAAATTATATGTCAGAAATTTTGTGCTTGAGAAACAAGTATAGTATGTAGGAACTTTGTGCTTGCGAACAAAACATTGTTAGATCGTGACAAGCAAGCTAGAGGGGGGTGAATAATTTTTTCCCGATTCTTCTTCCAACGATGTTAGCGTGCGCAAGCGGAAACAAATGAACAAACTAAAAACAACCGCTAACACCAACCTTTACGTGGTTCGGAGATGACGCTCCTACTCCACGGTTGTCCGTAAGGTAGACGATCCCTCGATCCTTTGGTGGATCACTCCCCGGATGCCCTCCGGCTAGCTCGTGTAGCTCATTGTGGGTGGAGAAACCTCACCACAACTTTGAACACACCTCTAAGCTCTTAGACTACTATTTGGCCTTTAATCAAAGTCAAATTCGTCAAGAGTCTCAGCTAAAACGAAACCCTTTTAAATAGAGCTCACTTCTGTTTTAGCCGCTACTAGTCGACTACCCCCACTCAAACTCGACCGTTGCAAGTCCAACGTTCGAATTTTAGCTGCTACCAGTCGGCTGCCCTATAGCAGTCGACTGATATTTCTGTCCCTTTTATCGGTCGACTGCCTGGGGCCCAGTCGACTGTCACCTGATTTTTCCCTTCCCGAGTACAATTTTCTCAGCACTCGACCCCTAGGATTTCCCCAAGTACATTCCCTCAGCACTCGTACCCTCACAACTCAGCTGACTCTTCACCAGTAGCCTCGACTGTTGCCTTCGCGCCCTCTTCATCTTTGGCTCCCGTCCCTCATATGCGCATGCAAGCCCTCAGCTTGCCTCCATGTCATCCTTCATGCATGCCTCGAAGTCCGTGCCCCTTGGCTCATCGTCCCTGCTATCCATGGTTCCTCGGGTGCGCACACAAGCCCACGACTTGCCTCCATGCCACCCTTCACCATACCTGAAGTCGTCCAGCTAAGTCAATATGTGTAACCTGCAAACCTGTATACTCAAATACACATATCAAAACACAACGATAAACCTAATTTAAACCCTTTGCCCAAACATCAAAACACATGGTCGCTCCGGACCATAGATTGACCCAACAAACATTTCTTAGGAGAATGAATCTTGGATGGACAATGAATATTAACGAATACACTGAGCAGACTTGGCTCCAGTTTTATAAAATGCAAATCTTGGAACCATCCAAATTTGCTTCACCAACAAGAATCACAGTAGACAAGCTAGAAGGCGAGGGAAAGTAAACATAATTTTTTTTACCACAACCAAATCAAAATTTTCAAAGTATTATTTATTACTTTCCACTAAAACATAGCAAACAACTAGCACTAAAACATAACCTTTGCAATAGTTGTCCCATATATTTAATAAAGTAACAGTTTGCAACGTCCCATACATTTAACAAAGCAACAGTTTACAATGTTTACACAGGTGTAAAATTGTTTCCCAATAACAATTTGCAATGTGCTCCCCAGTATGCTCTTTGTTTACACATCCTCTTTGGCTCCAATGGAAAACAATAATATTACTTTTAGTATCACAAGAAATACAAGGTAAAACCACTAATGAGGTTCCCTCACCCTTTAAGAGAATTAGTTTATACATTTTGCTCTTCATTAGGTTCCAAAGGTTCTATCGACCATGATGGTGTGAAAGTCTCCAATCTTCAGGGTCTTCATGAAGAATATATTTGATATCTTGAACAAGATATCCTTCTATTAGGTGGTATAATGCAGAAACCTATGACATTCAATAGGCGTGGCTACTATCGAAAAAACTATGCAGAAAGTTATGAGAAAGCTATGCAGAAAACTATTATGATGAAAAAGAATTTCCTATCTTTCTTCTTAATAGGAATCAAGATACATTCATTAGGCGTGGCTACTATGGAGGTTATTCAGATGTTTATAAGCCTTATGGTCAGAATTTATTCTACTATGACATTAATTCCCTCTGAGGAAAATGAGGCAAGTATAGAGAGAACTTCCATGTATTATTGGTGCAATCATGCCCCAAACATTATTTACTTTTGATGTTTGGTTAAATGTGTTTGAGTTAGGCAATGTTGGTGATCTAAAATAAAACTTGGATTTTAAGTCCAGGAATGAAGAATTGATAGAAAAAGACTTAGTATGGCAAGGCTGAGGGAAACACTTCAAGGCAAGCGCAAGGATGAGGCGTCGAGGGCTCGGAAGCATCCTAAGGGCGTGAGGCTAATGGAGGGGTTTGAAGGCTTGTGTCTACGTAAAGGAAAAGTGGAAACCTGAAATTTAACAGGGATCAGTCGACTGATGAGAGGAACAGTCGACTGATATGGTGGGTTCAGTCGATTCATAGCGGAATCAGTCGATTGCTTCAACGAACAGAAAGATCAGTCGAATGTGTTATGCAGGCAACACCTAAGTCAAACCTGGGTTTTAATAATGGCGAAGGGTTCAAGAGTTAAGATGGTATTGTTCTCTAATGTGTTTACTAAGTATGCAGGAAAGAAGTCCTAGGAACACTAGGCAAGAAGTCCTGGCAAAGGGCTAGGCAAAGAAGTCTTGGCAAGGGGCTGGACACAGAAGACTTGCTCGGAAGGTGGGCACGAAGTCCTGGTCGAGGACTGGGCACGAAGTCCTGGCAAGGGGCTGGGCACCGAAGACCTGCTCGGAAGGTGGGCATGAAGTCCTGGTCGAGGACTGGGCACGAAGACCTGGTCAGGACGATCGGGCAAAAGCCCAACCGAAGGAGCCGGTTGGCAAAAGGTAAACTCTCCTGAGAGGAGTAGGTGAGGACGCGTTCCCCGTCGAGGGAACAGTAGGCATCGGTTTGACCTAAGGTTCCATTTGGGAGACCCGAAGTCAGAATCAAGACAGCTACGGCTGTAAAGATAGACTAATATTCTTGCCTTGTTTATTTTGGAACTAACCTTGGATGCAGGGACCGAAGGAGTGTGTTTCTGCAGCTCAGAACGCCCCAAAGGAGAGGGGCAGGCAGCTGGGCTAGGCGCCCGGGAGGTCCCGGGCGCCCAAGGTCAAAGCCAAACAAGTAGAAAGCAAGAATCGCTTCGAAACAACACTGGGCTAGGCGCCCGGGAGGTCCTGAGCGCCCAAGGTCAAAGCCAAAAAGGAGTCGAAGCAAAATCAGCCACGAAGCCAGCGGACCCAGTCAACCTGGGTGCCCGGGAGGTCTCGGGCGCCCCAGTCAGCTCCAGAGGCCGATTCGGAGGGGATAAGCGCTGACCGAGTTACGGATGAGGTTTCTCCGATCTGAAGGCACGTGTCAGGCGCCCCCGACGTCCCAGGCGCCCCAGGAGCACTATAAAAGGGGCTCGACCCCAAGGCTTCAATGACACAACTTTTCAACGCCTCTAAGCTTTTCGTTCAAGTGCTCTGCTCCGGGAAACTCCGATCTCGAGACTCTAGCGCCGACGATGACCCTCTGCTCTGAAGTACGATCCACACTGGGCGTCGATAATGAAAAGTGTATTTATTTACTTACTGCACTATGCTTGTATTAAATCTGTAAACCTTTTCGCGAATATAGAATTGCTCGCAGTAAATGGACAAGGACTGTGGGCCTTGGAGTAGGAGCCGACCGCGACTCCGTACCAAGTAAAACTACTTGTGTTCATTGTGTGTTTTGATTCCGCTGCGTATTTTCTCTTAGACTTATCCGAAAAGATTTTCACGATATTCACCCCCCCTCTATCGTGTTTCTCGATCCAACAAGTGGTATCAGAGCGGGGTAGCTCAAATTTGGTGCAACCACCAATTTGGGAATTTTTTAAATTTTTATGAATTTTTTTTATTTCTTTTCGATAGAATTTTTATCGTTAATCGAGGTTGGTGCAACACCACTCTATAATTTCTTTTATCTTATTCCCGCACTGCTAATCCAAGACCAAGTCTTGGGACAGTTTTTTTCTATTATTTTAGAATCTCTAAATGGTCATGCAAGAGGGTTTCAGTACAGCCAGACCACCACTCTTCAGTGAGGAGGACTTCTCCTACTGAAAGAGTCGGATGGAAGTCCACCTGAAAACTCAGGTGGACATGTGGATAATAATCCAATCCGGTTTGGAAATCTCGAAAAATACTGAAGGTGTGGCACAACCTTACACTGAATGGGGCGCCTCGCTAAAAAGGAAAATCGAGGCCGATGCTAAAGCGACCCAGACACTCCAATGCGGTCTAACCAAAGAAGAGCTCAACTGGGTGGGACCATTCAACAACGCAAAGGAACTATGGGGTAAGTTAATTGAATTGCACGAAGGAACCTCCGACACCCGAATCAGCAAGAGGGACCTACCGCTCAACAAGCTATACACGATCAAAATGAACGACGGCGAGTCAGCAGCCCAGCACCACGCCAGAATCCAGGAATTGATGAATAGTCTACACTCAATCGGTCACAAGGTAGAGAATCGTGACCTGATCAGGTATACCCTTAACGCTTTCCCGAGAAATACTTTGTGGGCATCTATGATAGATGCGTACAAAGTTTCAAGCGATCTTTCTAAAATCAAATTAGATGAGTTATTTTCTGAACTTGAATTACATGAGCAGACTAACTGCACCTTGACCGAGAAAGACATTGCTTTTGTTGCAGGCAAAACAGGAAAGATGGTCAAGAAAAAGCCTCAACCTGCACCCGAGTCTGACTCAGACTCAGACTCAGAAGACAACGAAGGGGATCGACCCAAGCTGGTTCGGCTTGCCCGGGACTACTACAAGGAATTGAAGAATCAGTCCAACAACAGAAAAGCCAGCCGAAAGAAGGAGGATCCGGCTGAACCATCCAAGAACAAATCAAGTGTGACCTGCTTCGAATGCAACAAGAAGGGGCACTTCAAATCGGAGTGCCCTAATCTGAAAGAAGCCAAGAAGACAAGAAGGAAGAAGGCCCTTCAAGCAACATGAGACGAGTCTTCATCCAAAGAAGAAGAAGAGGCCCCACAATTGAACCTGCTCGCCTTGACTGCATCCGAAGACATCGACACCGGATCAGAATCGGAGTCGGACGATGGAAAGCTCACCATTTCGGAAGACGACAAAATAACTGTAAGTGGTTATTCAAAAGAAGAATTAGCTGAATTAATTGCATACCTATCTAGTAACTTGGCGAAAGCCAAAATTCGAGTCGAGTCTCTCCGACAGGAAGTAAAACTCCTGAAAGAGGACGCTGACTCTAGATCCTTAACTAAGAAGGTTTAAGAAGGAACCTCTACTCAAGTTGAAAAACTTGAGAAAGAGAACTCCCTATTGAAAACTCAAGTCAAGGACCTTAGAGCAGCTTTGGAACGATTCACTTCGGGTTCCAAGGGTCTTGATATGATCCTTGAAAAACAGAAGTCAGTTCTAAATCGATCCGGGTTAGGGTATCGAACCAAGTCTAGACAAAGGTCATACTATGCTGTACTGAATCAGTCTAGACCTAAAGTTCAGACATAGGTACCCAAACTTTGCCTAAACAACCAAGCTGGACCAAACCAGTATTGGATCCCTAAGGACAAGATTCATATCTTGCCTAATCATTACTGTGGCTTTAGTCTAGGGGAAGCCAACTTAAAAACTATTTTTATAGTTAAATAAATTCTTTTTCTTATTGTAAAATTGCATGATTGCTTGTTTATTTATTTTCAGCAATTTATCATGCTTAGACCTAGGACTGGTTAGATTAAGGACTAAACCGATTAACTGAAATTTGAATAACATAGTATTGGGTGGAGGTGAGATGATAGTACGTTAGGGAAGCCATTTTGGCGGAACTAGCCGAAGCTACCGATCCAAGACCCAAACTAGTTAGACCAAAATCTTTCAAGGAGTAACTTGAAAATGGATTTTTCAATAAAAGGCTTTGTCAAGGAAAGGGTTGATGATCCAATAAGGCTACGGCCAAAGAAGGCCTAGTGCCTCACCAAGACCTGGAAGCCAATTATTGAAAACCAAATTCACTTTACTATTGTCAGATTTGAATCTAACACAGATTTCAATTAATCTTAGATTCAATCATTGTTTTCAAAAATAATTGTTAAAACTTGATTAATTGGTTTTTCAAAATTAATTTAACCTTTCAAAACTAATCATAATTTTTCAAAATAAAATCTTTACTTCTATCAAAACCTGTCTCACAAAAACCCATAAGGTTAACGTGATTGATAACTCTAGATTGGGTGAGGTTGACTAGGTTGTGAAAATCAATTTAGGCTATCCTTGATTCTAATTGGATCCAAATCAACAAACTCTTTATGTGTAGGAACATAAAGATTTGGACCAATGGATGTTGGATAGTGGGTGCTCCAGACACATGACTGGGGACAAATTGAAATTCACCAAATTCAAGTTCAAGAACCTAGGCTCAGTAGCATTTGGCAACAATGCTACACTCAAAGTCATTGGGTCAGGTAACATTAAACTCAAATCTGATTTTGTCATTAAGAAGGTACTTTTGGTTGAAAATTTTAAATTTAACTTGCTTAGTATTAGTCAATTATGTGACAATGGCTATGTAGTTACCTTTACCAACTCTAACTGCCTGATTAGAAACTTGCAAGACTCAGAAATCAGGCTTAAGGGCACTAGGAAAAATAATATTTATACTATAAACCTACCCTTAGTCCCTAAATGTCTGTTAACTCAGTTAGAAGAATCAAACCTTTGGCATAGGAGATTAGGTCACACTAATCTGAGATTAATCTCAAAAATCACCCAACTTGGCCTAATTAAGGGAATACCTAAAATTAAGAACCATGAAAACATAATATGTGAATCATGTAACCAAGGTAAACAAACCAGGTCTAATCACAAACAAATTCAATCAGACCTAACTCAAACTACACTTGAGCTCCTGCACCTTGACCTAATTGATTCACATGGGGCCAAGTCACTAAGCGGAAACCGGTACTGCTTTGTAATTATCGATGATTACTTTAGGTTTACTTGGGTTAGGTTCCTAAAAACTAAGGATGAAACCCTAAACCTATTTATCGATTTTTGTAAGTTAATTGAAAATTAAAACGATACGAAAATCAAAAGACTTAGGAGTGATCACGGGGGAGAGTTTGAGAATCAATGGTTCGAGGAGTTTTGTAAGATAAACGGATATATACACGAATTTTCGTGTCCTAGAACCCCCCAGTAAAATGGGATAGTAGAACGGTAAAATAGAACCCTACAGAAAGCCGCTAGGGCTATGCTCAATGAATTCAACCTAGCTAATCAATTTTGGGCAGAAGCAATTAGCACGGCTTGCTATATCCAAAATAGGGTCCTAGTTAACAAACGACATAATAAAACTCCCTATAAATTATACTACCATAGACTTTCAAACCTACATTACCTAAGGGTCTTTGGGGTGCAAAGTCCATATCATAAACACCAAGGACTATCTAGGTAAATTCCAGTCTAAGTCAACCCCAGGGGTCTTCTTAGGATATTCAACAACAAGTAGGGTCTATAGGGTTTACAACAAACAAACTAACAAAATTGAAGAAACAACAAATATAATATTTGATGAGGAAATTAATTCAAAATCTGATAATCCGGATCTAAATCCATCAAATAGTGAACACGAAGATAATGAACAAATTGTTGAACCACTAATTGAACCCCTGAATGAACTATCTATTGAACCAACTATTGAGACAATTGAACCAATAATTGAACCAACCCGAATAGTTGAACCAAATACTGAACCGAACCGTCCAGCCGGACCTAAGGCTGTACCAAGTTTTAGAAAAACCAAAAAACCCAGACTCAATCACCCAACTGATCAAATTGTGGGAGATCCAACCTTAGGAGTGAGAACTAGGTCTTCCTATAGAAATCTTTGTCAGATTGCACTGATTTCAAAAATTGAACCTAAGACTATAGAGGAAGTCTTACCTGATCCTGATTGGATCATAGCAATGCAAGAAGAGTTAGCCCAGTTTGAAAGAAACCAAGTCTGGGAACTAGTACCTAAACCTGAGGGCAAATCCATTATTGACACTAAGTGGGTTTTTAGGAATAAGCTAAATGACCAAGGAGAAATAGTTAGAAATAAAGCCCGCTTAGTAGCCAAAGGGTTTAGTGAAGTC
>JAGFNQ010006543.1:92926-139321 GCA_024364735.1 Boesenbergia rotunda | reverse complement strand
TGTCCCATATTGTCCGCGTACAGGGGAGATGCTTGCCCCGATTTTCGAGCAAGCATGTGCCTCTGGGGTGTGACAATTTTTGGTATCAGAGCAAGTTTTGCGAGTTCCCTTGGGATCTGTGGATTTTTATGATGTTGTTTTTGGTGCGTCAGTTTGTCGAAGTTTTGCGATGTTTGGGTGTCTGTGGGTTTATGGAGTTGTTTTACGAGGTCTATCTGTATTTTACGGATTTATTTTCGCGGAGTCATTTTCTTGACATAGTTGGTATAGTTGTGATTTGGGACTTGGCAGCGACGAGACTTCTCCTGGCGACGAGTAAGTACATAAGGTATATCTTTGATGATTATCTTATCTATTGTATACTTTACCTTGTTTAAGTTTGTATAGACGTGTGCTAGCTTAGTTGGATATATAGTGGCTTATATTCGGTTACCAGTTATTCTTTGTACTTGGTTTAGCTTGATGACTTTTAGTCAACTATTCTAATTGTGGTCATGGTCAGGATCGACCAGAAAGACATAAGTGAACAGATTTAGCTAAATGAGATAGCATACAAGATGAACATATGTTTTACTCCGTAGGAAAAATAAATGGAATAAATCAAATATTGAACCAGTCAATATTTAGGGTCACATTCTTTGGAAAAAAAAATATGCAAATCAAAACTTATGATAATCTCTAGGTAAGTATAGTGGAGAAATTATTTAAGAAAAATCTAGCGATTATACAAATATGGTAAAATATACATATGATGATATTTTACTAGTGTTTGGTTATTAAGAGTAAAATAAATGATTTGTAGTAGTAGGTCAACATCGAGGGTCAATTTTAAAAATCCCTTTTCACATTAGTTACCATATGAACCAACCAATAATTCTAAAGATAAATCTTTTTAATATATGTTATTTATTGACAATATAGCATTAGTTAATGATAGTATAAATAGATGAAATTGAACAAAAATTATGGGCAAAACTTTAGAAATTAAAGGTTTAAACTAAGCAGCGCATGTAACCTGAATATATAAAATGTAGTAATAGTTAAGATTGATGGATATATAATTCTATCTTGAATCTGTCATTCAACAAAAAGGAAATATTAGGAATGATATAATTAATGGGTACAAGGGAATGCTAATATTGGCAAACTGTGGCATACCCCTTCTTGAGTTTATAAAGGTTAGTTTTGGGTTTCCACTTTGGTACACTTCAGTACATTCCAAGGCTGGAAACTAAGTTGCCTCATTTAATCTGCTCAAGAGTTTAGTTGATCGTTTGTAAATGTGTCTCTATTTGTCTTCTTAAGTAAGGTTCCTTAGTTAGATCGTTTTTAAATCTGGGTTATGTGGCTCAAGAGTTTAGTTTTTGGCACATTCATTGACAACAATCCCAATGTTATAGATTTTGTGATAGGTCAGCAAATAAATCAGAAGTTTGCATATAGATTCAACAACAGCATGTGCCTATGCTGTTGTTGAAGAAAAAAAAAATTCAGAACTAGTGGGAAAAAGTAGCAAATGAGTCATGAAGTCAAACAAGAAAAAAAAAACCCTTAAACAGACAATGAAACTAACACTATCATTCCATAGTTGTAAACATCACACTTGTTGGTCACAACTCCAAAGTTGCTAGAGAAGTTTACTAATCATTGTCATTGAAACGGTGTTTCTTTTCTTATGCACAATTTGGTTAACTGAAAATCTGAAATCTTCAAACAAAATCTTTGTCTAAGAGAATATTACAAGGCTTGATGTTGAAATGAACTATTTTGGTGTTACACCCCCAACGTAAGTGTTCTAGACCAAACACACAATCAAAAAGTGCGCTTCGACAGTACAAGCTGCGGGCGCCCCCGTGCTCCCGGGCGCCCCCGCTGCTCCCGGGCGCCCCCAGCGTCCCGGGCGCCCCCATGCGCATACCTCAATCCAGAAGCCAGCGAAGCCAGAAGATGAGATTTGACCCGGTCAATCCGGGCGCCCCGAGCGCTCCGGGCGCCCCGGTCAAAGCGGATCCCGAGGATAAGGGGATCAGACGGCGACCGAGCTACAACCGGATCAAACGCCACGTGGGGGGCGCCCCCGACATCCCGGGCGCCCCCAGGCCCTATATAAAGGGCCCTCGACCCCAGGCTTCCAACATCAATTCCATTCAACGCCTCAAAGCTCTTCTGCTCTCGCGACTTGCTCCGGAAACCTTCCAACACGAGCCGACGACGTCCTGCTGCTCCGAAAAAGTTGATCTACTCCGGACGTCAGTAAAGAAGAGCGTTCCCTTTAATTACTGCACTTATATTTGTAATTAAATTCTGTAAACCTTTTTGCGCCTATATAGAATTGCCCAAAGTAAACGGTCAACGACCGTGGGCCTTGGAGTAGGAGTCGACACAGGCTCCGAACCAAGTAAATCGACTGTGTCTTTGTGCTGTGTTTTCTTTTCATTTTCCGCTGTGCACTTACTCTTACGTAAATCCGAAAGTTTTCCGATATTCACCCCCCCTCTATCGGGCTTCTCGATCCAACAAGTGGTATCAGAGCGGGGTAGTTCAAACTTGGTGCAACCACCAGTTTGAAAGTTTTTCGGATTTACAAAATTTTTAATCTTATTTCCTTTCTTTCTAGTTAATCAACACAACTCGATACTTTTTCCGCCTTTTATTTTAAAATAAATAATATCTGTAAGTGTATTTAAAAAAATTCTTACGCCTTTTCCAATTTTGAATTTTCATATTTTCACCATAAGTCTGATTTGATAAAACGAACAATTTTTGAAATTTATCACAAACTTTTTTTTATTATTTTAATATTTTTCTCGAAATTCGTGCTACCTTAATTCGAGCAAATTTTTTTTAACATTAAATTTTTAATTTTTCATCATTAATCAGAATTGACAAAATTAATACTTTCAAAAATTTGTCATAAATTGTTTTTATTATTTTAGTATAATTCTGCCTCGAAATTCGTGCAACATACTACTAATCCAAGACCAAGTCTTGGTACAATTTTTTGTTATTTTGTTTGTGTGCAAGGTTTATATTGAATGGCCAACCAAGAGTGGAACAGTGCACGTCCACCACTATTCTCCGGCGAGAACTTCACGTTTTGGAAATGTCAAATGGAGTCCCTTCTGAAGGCCCACATGGACTTATGGCAGATCATCCAAACGGGATTCTCGTTACCCGTAGAAGAGGAGTCATCAATCGAATGGGACAAACTGGATGAACACACCCTCAATCAAATTGAGACCGATGCAAGGGCAACTGCAATCCTACAATGTGGCCTAACCAAGGAGCAACTCAAGCTAGTAGGTCCATGCAGATGTGCTAGAGAAATCTGGGTAAAATTGATTAATCTTCATCAAGAGATCTCAAATGAAGAAGAAGATCAAGTAAGTTATCTTGCCCTTTCGGTCCAAGCACAAACAGCCGAGTCAGAGTCTGAACCCGAATCCAAAGTCGATCCAGAATCAGACGATGAATTGACTGAGACGGTAACTAATTTTGAATTCTTTTCAAAATTTGAATTAAATAATCAAACAGATATTGTAATGGTCGAGGAAGGTATAAATTCCATTGCAGGGAAAACTCCAAAAGAACCACCAAAGAAAGAGCATCAACCAGTACCCGAGTCCGACTCAGACACGGAATCAGAAGATGAGTCTAAACCCGAGGTGGCAAGAATCAAGGGGGAGATTCCCAATAGGGAACCAAAAGGTAAAAATGTAAAATCAGATTTTAAAAATCATGTAATTTGTTACACATGCAGGGAGAGAGGGCACTACCAAAGTGAGTGTCCTACTCGTAAGATTCAAACAACACCACCGATGGCGACAAAGGAACTAGTACCAAAAGCACGAAGGGACAAAAGTCGCATCCAATGCTTCAAGTGCCAGAAATTCGGGCATTACCAACGTGAATGCACAGATAAAAGAGCTACCAAGAATGCCGCACAAACAATCGACAAAGGTAAATTTACAGTATTTGAAAATCCGTTATTTACCTTGAATAATGTGATTGATTCATGTAACTTAATTAAAGCAAACTTCAGAAAATTGAAACAAGAAAATGAAACCCTAAAACATAAGGTCAATAAGTTAGAAAATTTAATTCATAATCTTGCTGATTTCGAAAATCCGGAGTATTACTCCAATTGTGACCTTACTTAGACAATTGTTTGTTTTAATTATGTGTTTCTTTTTATTTTTCTGCTTAGAATTAGGATTGGTTAGTGTAAGGACTAAATAAATTAATTGAAATTTGAACAACATAGTATTGGGTGGAGGTGAGATGATAGTACGTTAGGGAAGCCATCATGGCGGAACTAGCCGAAGCTACCGATCCAAGACCCAAACTAGTTAGACCAGAATTTACCAAAAAGTAATTTTGAAGATGAAATTTCACTAAAAGACTTTGTCTAGGAAAGGGTGGATGATCCCATAAGGCTATGGCCAAAGAAGGCCTAGTGCCTCGCCAAGACCTGGAAGCCAATTTTTGAAATTCAAATTCAATTTACTCTTTGTTAAATTCGAATCTAACACAAATTTTCAGTTAATTTTAGATTCAAATATCTCTTTTCAAAACAAATTTAAATTGGGTTTAAAAGATTAATTTAACTTTTCAAAATTAATCATGGTCTTTTCAAAATAAATCCTTCTATTAAAATATGCATCTCACAAAATAGTTAAGGATATCCTGTTTTGTCACTTAGAAATGGGTGAGATGCTTAGGACCTAAAAGTTGAGTCCAACCCAACCAACTAATTCAGATTAATCAAACTAAAATCAAAATTCAATTAAATCTTAATTAATTCAATTAAATTCAATTAAATCTTAATTAATTCAATTAAATTCAATTAAATCTTAATTAAATCAATTAAATTCAATTAAATCAATTAAATTTAATTCAATCAAATTCAAAATTTAATTCAACTGAACAAACTTAACCCTCTAAATTTTCATTTTCACAAAAATCAATTTTAACTTTTTAACTAAGAGTCAATGTTTCAAATCATTGTAATTAAAATCAAGTCTCTTTTGTTCACTAACCTGAAATTTATTTCATAACATTTATTTCTTTCCTTTACCATTATACAAACATTGTTTGAAAATTAGTTTACTCTTGTATGGCAAAAAGTCACCCTAGGGATTACTTAGGATATTTTTTTTTGCCTACAGTCCGGGCTTAGATATTTTTTTTTTGACCTAAAAAAAAATCTATGTTTTCAAATAATCACTATATTTTTCGAAAATTGTGCTTTACAAAAAAAAACCATTATCATTTCAAAATGTTTTTCGAAAACATTTTACCATGCTGTTTTTCGAAAATTATCTTTCATTTCAAATTGAATTTTCTAAAATTATATTACCATGCTAGTATTCAAAACTATTCTTTTGATTTTAGTAAACCCTAAAGACACAAAGGAAGGTCTACTTAATGATCTACAAAGACTCTGAGGATGTGTCAAATTTAGGGGGAGTCTAAATCAAAAGAAATTATTTCTAAAAGTTATTAGATAATTCGTATAATTTGAATCAAACCTTAAGACTCAGAGGAAGATCGCTTGTAGTCAACAAGCTTCCTAGGACTGGGTCGAGTTAAGTGGGAGATCAAATTAAAAGAATTATTGAGCATTTTCAAAATTATATGTTTTCATGCATTGCACTTTTAAAATCCTTTTGAAAACTTAAACGATTACTCTTTCAAAATACTATCCTGTAAAATCATTTTGCTTATATATATCATCACTTTCAAAATTTTACGTGACTTTGGAATACTTTTAAAAATCTATTGAGAATACTTTTGAAATTAATATTTACTTGACTTTGGAAAATTTTCCAGGACACTTAAGGAAAGGTCCTTGTAGTTAACAAGGCTTCCTAGGATTGTGTTAGACTGGAAAATAAACCAAGTCTAGTAAAATATTGTGCCTCCAAAGTTGATACATTTTTCAAAATGTACTTGCATATATTTTCAAAATACTATCATTTTGGCTTATCAAAATTCTTTTGGAAATAATATTTACTTGAGTTGGAAAATTTCCAGGACACTTAAGGAAATTTCCTTGTAGTTAACAAAGTTTCCTAGGATTGTATCAGACTGGAAAAGAAACCAAAGCAAGTAAAAGATTATGTGTAAGTACTTTCAAAAAGATAAGTCAAGTAATTTTAGTAATTTTCTTTAATATTTTAAAAGTACTTATGTTTTTCAAATTCATAATATCTTTCAAAATACTTATGTCTTTCAAAAGCTCAATAAAGTACTTGCATTCTTGTGCATTTTTCAAAATATTCAGAACAAGTAAACTTATTGTTGACTCCAATTATGATTTTGAACATAAATTTTTCAGTCTTTCTAAATTTTTTTAATTATCATAACACTTGACATTACTTCGCTCAATTTTTTTTCACAAGCTTTGATACACAAATTTAAATTTCTTTCAAATTATATTTTACAAAGTTTTTATTCATATAAGACCAAGGGGGAGAGTAGAAAAAGTGAAATTAAAAATTTCTTTCTTAAAATTTTTTTCCCCTTTTCAAAGAAAGTTTTTCTTAGAATGGTCTAAAACATAAGAAGAAGAATTTCACATTAAGGGGGAGAAAAAGGAAAGAGAGAAAGGAATTTTTTTAACAAATGCTTCAAAAATTTCGAAATATTTCTAAGTGTTAAAGACATGACGCACTTAGGAAAACTCAAAAATCCCTGATAGATACCTTGAACACCCATGTTTGTTTTTGATATATGTCAAAGGGGGAGGAAAGGCCAAAGTTAAGGATTTTGCAAGTATTCAGGGTTTTAGGGGGAGTATGAGAAAAATAAATTTTTTGAAGATAAATTTTTTTTGATATACTTCATTGTGTTTTTACCTTCTTTTATTAACAGTTATAAAGTTTTTTTTACTTAACTTTGAATTGTGTTGCCATAATCAAAAAGGGGGAGATTGTTGGTGCAGGAAGCACCATATCGAACCTGGTTTTGATATTGGTAAAGGATTCAAAGTTAAGTGTTATTTGTGATCTAATGTTGTTACTTGAGTGTGCAGAAACAAAGCCCTAGTGAAGGGCTGCTAGGCACCTGGCGAAGGGCTGCCAGGAAACAAAGTCCTAGCGAAGGGCTGCTAGGCACCTGGCGAAGGGCTGCCAGGAAACCAAGTCCTAGCGAAGGGCTGCTAGGCACCTGGCGAAGGGCTGCCAGGAAACAAAGTCCTAGCGAAGGGCTGCTAGGCACCTGGCGAAGGGCTGCCAGGAAACCAAGTCCTAGCGAAGGGCTTCTAGGCACTTGGCGAAGGGCTGCCAGGAAACAAAGCCCTAGCGAAGGAATGCTAGGCTCCGGGCGAAGGACAGCTCGGCATCCAAGACCTGACAAAGGACCGTCAGGCAAAAGTCCAACCAGAGGAACGGTTGGCATCAGGTAAATTCTCCCGAGAGGAGTAGGTGAGGACGCGTTCCCCGTCGAGGGAACAGTAGGCGTCGGTTCGACCTAGGGCTCCATTTTGGAGACCAAAGTCAGAACCAAGACAGCTAAGGCTGTATAAATCTAATAATTTATTATGTTATCGTGTTTTGGACTAACCCTGGATGCAGGACCGAAGGAACGTAAGTCTGCAGCTCAGAGTGCCTCAAAGGAGTGAGGCAATTGCTGACCAGGGCGCCCGGAGTGTCCCGGGCACCCCCAAGGTGAACACCAAACACACAATCAAAAAGTGCGCTTCGACAGTACAAGCTGCGGGCGCCCCCGTGCTCCCGGGCGCCCCCGCTGCTCCCGGGCGCCCCCAGCGTCCCGGGCGCCCCCATGCGCATACCTCAATCCAGAAGCCAGCGAAGCCAGAAGATGAGATTTGACCCGGTCAATCCGGGCGCCCCGAGCGCTCCGGGCGCCCCGGTCAAAGCGGATCCCGAGGATAAGGGGATCAGACGGCGACCGAGCTACAACCGGATCAAACACCACGTGGGGGGCGCCCCCGACATCCCGGGCGCCCCCAGGCCCTATATAAAGGGCCCTCGACCCCAGGCTTCCAACATCAATTCCATTCAACGCCTCAAAGCTCTTCTGCTCTCGCGACTTGCTCCGGAAACCTTCCAACACGAGCCGACGACGTCCTGCTGCTCCGAAAAAGTTGATCTACTCCGGACGTCGGTAAAGAAGAGCGTTCCCTTTAATTACTGCACTTATATTTGTAATTAAATTCTGTAAACCTTTTTGCGCCTATATAGAATTGCCCAAAGTAAACGGTCAACGACCGTGGGTCTTGGAGTAGGAGTCGACACAGGCTCCGAACCAAGTAAATCGACTGTGTCTTTGTGCTGTGTTTTCTTTTCATTTTCCGCTGTGCACTTACTCTTACGTAAATCCGAAAGTTTTCCGATATTCACCCCCCTCTATCGGGCTTCTCGATCCAACAGGTTTAAGTTAGGATTATTGTTGTATTTGATATGCATTATGAGTATGCAGGATATTGGTACAATAAAGGAGAAAAGTTTAAGTGACATCTTGGCAAAGGAAAACTCGACAATAAGGATCGAGGTCGAAAGAAACTCCAGAAGGTAAGGCGTGAAGGATGGGGAGGCATCCGAGGGACGCAAGGCTGATGAAGGAGGCTAGAAGGCTAGGTGTAGGATGGTTGGACGAGGACAAGTGTTGAGTGACTGTACTCGGGTTGAAACCCTAGGTTTAGGGTGTTGGGACCGGTGCGTATGACTAGAGGGGGGTGAATAGCCTATCACCCACTTCAATCGTGGTTCTCTTCCTACACGTTGTTAGTGCACAAGCGGAATAACAAATAACTAAAACTAACAACTAGAAGAGACAAACTGATTTACATGGTTTGGAGATAAGGCTCCTACTCCACGGCTGTCCGTAAGGTGGACGATCCCGATCCGTCGGTGGATGAGTCCCCGGAAGACCTCTGGTTAGCTCTTGTCACTCCTTGTGGGTGGAGAAACCTCGCCACAAACTCTCAACAACACCTGAGCACTTGGAGACTACTAATAAGCTTTTCCCAAGCTTATTTCGTCAACCTTTGCCCAGCCAAACCGAGCTCTCTTAAATAGAGCTCGACACTGTTCCTGTCGTTACCAGTCAGCTGGTGCCAACACCAGTCGACTGGTCCACTTAGATTCGAATATTGCAGCCCCAACGTTCGAATACCAGCCGACACCAGTCGACTGCTCCATGCAACAGTCGACTGATCTTTCTGTGTCATACATCAGTCGACTGATCCAAGCATCAGTTGACTGACCATACCCTAGACCTAGGGTTTCAACCCCGAGTGCAGCCCCTCAACACTCGTCCTCCCCCGACCAACCTAGACCTAGCCTTCTAGCCTCCTCCATCAGCCTTGCGTCCCTCGGATGCCTCCCCATCCTTCACGCCTTGCCTTCTGGAGCTTCCTTCGACCTCGGTCCTTGCTGTCGGGTCTTCCTTTGCCGAGATGCCACTTGGACTTTTCTCCTTTGTCAAGATCCCACTTGGACTTTCCTTATTGTACCTGTATCCTGCATACTCACAATGCATATCAAATACAACATGAAAATCTAACTTAATCATATTGACACACATATCAAAATCCATGATCTACCTGATCACACTTGGGTCGATTGCACCAACATAGGGTTTGGGCAGTCGACTGCTGCATGTAGCAGTCGACTGGTGTTGGGCACAGAAAGATCAGTCGATTGATCTTCTATGCAGTCGACTGGTGTCGGCTGAAATTCGAATGTTGGGTTGTAACGTTTGAATCCGTGTGGACCAGTCGATTGGTGTTGGCACCAGTCGACTGGTAACGGTTGTTTCAGGGTCAAGCTCTATTTAAGAGAGCTTGATTTGGCTGAGCAAAGGTTGACGAAATAAGCTTAAGTAAAGCTTATTAGTAGTCTACAAGTGCTTAGGAGTTGTTGCAAGGTTGTGGTGAGGTTTCTCCACCCACAAGGAGTGACGCGAGCTAGCCGGAGGTTTTCTGGGGAATCATCCACCGACGGATCGGGATCGTCCACCTTACGGACAACCGTGGAGTAGGAGCTTTATTTTCGAACCACGTTAAATTGGTTTGTGTTCTTCCTTGTTAGTTTTAGTTTGTATTGTATTCGGTTGAGCACTAACACGTATAGGAAGAACCGGCAATTGAAGTGGGTGATTGATAAGTGTCATTTTGTTGATCATTTCATATGCTTAAATCCGTTTTTGACCCATGTTTTACTTGTGTAATTGTGGATTTACCCTAGGTTTTAGGATTTATACTCTTTTTGAACTTAATTGCAAATTTGGTTATATTTGAGTTGTTTTGTCACTAAATTTTTGATCTACTTTTGTAGGCTTGGAAGGATCGTGGACCTAGGTTATGTTGGGTCAAGGTTGAGTCAAAGTGGACCAGGTCAAAGGAATCAAGCGTCAACTCATTTGGACCGTCCGATGCAAGAACGGTTAGATCTAGACCATTTGAGAACTTTTGATCAATCCGAGCTGGGATTAAGTTTAATCAAGCGATCAGATCAAGATCTGAGAGTTTCAGCTCAATCGGAGATCATCTAGCCGTTGGATCACGATCAGAGAGATCTAGACCATCCATTCAAATATCAGCTTGATCTGAGCCATCCGCTACAGATCTGGCAGATCCGAGCTACCACGTGGATGATCCTGACCTCTAATCGAGATCTGGAAATTTTGAATCAAATCGGACAAAGATCCACCGTTGGATGAAGCGGGATTAATCTCAGCCGTTCGCTGTTCAACTACTTAAACTGAAACAGAGTTCAGATCTGATTGTCGCGACCTCACATTTCTTCAGCTCGTTCTTCTTCATTTCTTTATGGTTTTCTTTCAAATTTCTTCCATCAGAGGCGTGGCCGACTCGATCAGCTTCTTGAATCAAGATTTGGATCATTGGGAGAGAGTTTCATGGCGATTGTAGCTCGGAATTGTGCCGGATGCAGAGCTTCTTGAGGGTTTCGGCAGATCTGCATTTTAAGCTCTTGGATTTCGATCGCATCCATTTCCTCGCATCTGAATCGTCTGTAGGGGTTCTAGGATGAGTTCAGATGATTCCCAAATCATCACTGCATCTTTCCACGTCGAGATCTAAGAGGTTGAATTGGAATTTCCAGCAAGTGTGCAGTTTCGAGCAGATTTGACATTGGAGCTTGATTCCCATTGATTTGCAAGTTTAAAGGATTCTTGGCTTGCCCTTGCGTGACAAACAAGGTGGTCTTGAATCAAGGAATGATCGAGATTTAGTTTTATGGCATTTCTTTGTGTTTTAGATGTAATTTCGTTGCTGTAATTTCAAATCTGTTACTGTCTTTGTATCAGTTGCTTAGTTCTTTGTTTTCTGAATTTTTCCAGCTCAGATTAGGTTCCATTCTGCAAGTAGATGAGTTAGTGAGTTAGTTCAGTGATCAATTGTATCCAATTCCAGTGAATTTTCTATTTGTCGCTTGCGTATCAAGTGGCAATTGAGTATCAACTCTGTTTTCTGCATTTACATTACTGTTTCTGAACTTTGTATCAGAGATTGCATTTACTTGATTTGCTTTCGCAATTGTTAGCTCACAATTCAGCATTTTAAGTAGTTAGGTCTATTGGCAGTGAGCAGTTGAACTCAGTTTAGCTTGAATCAGACTTTGTAGTATTTCTGAATTGCTTATCTTCTTTTGACTAAACTGCTTGTGAATCAGTTTTCTTTGCTAGAGTTCTGAATTTTGTATTCCTCAAGTCTTAGAGTTCCTTCTGTAGTTCCATAGTAGCTTTCTCCATTTGTTTAGCTCCTTCTTTCAATTTCTGTTCAAGTTTCAGCTGCGTATCAGATTCCAGAATTCTGCAATTAGCTCATTCCTGCATTTAAGTTCATTTGTTGCTGAATTTCGGTGTCAAGAAATCAATAGCTCCTCTTAATTGTATCTGAGCCTTAGATTAGTGATCAGTATCTAGCTTGCATCTGTTAGTTCGGCATTCATCTCATTTCTGAACTCATGCATTCGATTAATTAAGCCATGCATTTCATACTGCATTAGATACATTTTTGCACATAAGTTTGGAAATTTAAACTGCTGCCTTGCAATACTTGCTTCTGATTTTGCATTGAACTAGTTTGTCTCGCATTTATTTGTTTCATATCAGTGTGATCCATTAGTATAAATCTGCATTCAATTTCTTTTAGCACTTAAGTTCCTTTCCTTGTGTTTCAAGATAGTTCCCACTCTTCACTTTGTATCAAGTTTTCATTTCTGAAATGTTGTTTTTACTTCTGCATTAGATTCAATTTCAAAGGCCAGCATTACTTTGATTCAATTACTTAGTGTTTGGAATGCATTTGCTATAGCACTTGTTATTAATTGATCAAGTTCATAATTGTTAGACTTTAATTGTCATTACTTAGTTTAAGTTGCTCAATCAAGTTTTCTTTCTTCTCTTTGCATTGTCATTTACATTTGCAAACCAAACCCATTTCTATTTTGAAACCCCAAAAACATTGACGACACATAAACGCAAGCTCGAATCACACAACTTAAACTAGCCCTTGGAAAAATACGACCTGTGGCCCCTATATTACATTTTCATACTTTTGATTGTAAAAGGGTTTCTAGCACTTTATAAATATCTAAATTTGAGACCCACATTCGTGACAGTCATTTTGGGTCCATCAAATTTTTGGCGCCGTTGCCGGGGAAGCAACTAGTTGATTTGTTTGATTTTTGCTTGTATGCTTTTGATATATCATTGGGTTCTATTTTTTGTTGCTTATTCTTTTGTATACGGGTACTGCCATTTTTCTTGTTTGTTTTGTGACAGGACTGCCAGTTCAGAATGTTTCCATCTACTTACCAGCAGCCGTGTCAATAATTCCAACAAAATCAGCAACCAAATCAAAATTTCCAACATTCCTGTGAAAATTTTCAACAACCTTTTCAATATTCACAGCCATGCGATCAAAATTTTCAGCCTCAATACCACCAAAATCAGCAAGTTCAGGGAAGCTATCAAAATTTCCAGCAGATGTCTCAGCCTTTTCAGCAAGGTTTTCAGCATCAACAGTCAACATTTAACCAAAATCAAGATTTTCAGGGGAACTATCAGCAAGGGCAGCAGTTTCAAAATTTTCAGCAGCCCTATCATAGTTTTCAGCAAGGTCCATCAAATTTCCAAAGCAATTTCCAGCCATATCCTCAACAAATTCAGCACCAAAATCAGTACCAACAGCCCCCACATCAATTTGAGTGTTCACCACCATAAATTCAACATTTTTAGCAAGATTTCCAGTTTCAAGGACAAAATTTTCAGCAAGACACTCAGAATTTTCAGCCCCTCCCATTTCAGCAGTTTAATCAAGGAGGCTTTGATGATCCTAATTGGGATGAGGCTCTACACCAAAGGATGATGGAGATGTGTCAACAAATCCAACAACAACAACAACAACAACAACAACGGTTTCAAAACATACAAGATAAATTGAATCAGATAAAAGCCCAAATATCAGAACAATTAGCTTCTCAAGCTGCTTTTAATTCTGAGAGCCCCGGAGTTGGTTTTATTCAGTTCAAGGTGACCCTAGTGCATGGCAAAGTCCTTCTTCAATTAATCCTGCAAATTTAGTAGAAGAAGAAGAAGAAGAATACATTAAATTCTGGGCACCTACAGCATGCATCCCTCCGGAGATTCCTACTCAAAATCCATTGCCAAATTTTTCAGCTCCAGAAGAAGAAATTGAAGCTCCACAGGACCATTCTAGTCTTTTATTTTGTGATGATAGTGTTATTAGTGGTCCTAATTTTTCTGATACTGTTGTTGCAGATATTACAGAAGAAGAATGCATAGGAGATGATTACATAGGTGTAGGGGATTGCACTAAGCCCCAGGGACCACCATCATTGACTGATTTAGAGAACGAACCAGAAAGTGTAGGGACTTGCATGGTGGAAGCAAGCACCCAAGGATCACCAGTTGATTGTCCACCAGAGCCTGAGGCTGAAGAGGAGCATGAACATGACCAGGAGGAGACCACAGATACATCTACTATTATAGAACCTTCAGGTATTATCTAGCACGCTCAGGTAAGTATTTCTCCTCTTTGTTCAGAAAAATTCAGCGAGGTACCTAGTGATGAGTTTATTGGTTATGATGAATTTATTGATATACCTTGTGTAGAAATTGCTTGTGCAAGTTCAATAGAGGTACCAAACATTGATTTCATTGGTTGTAATGCATTACTTGATACATCTCTTGTAGATATGGGTTGCGAACAAATTTTAGAGGAACCCATAATTGATGTAGTTTGTTATGATGATATTCTTGATACATATTATGCTGATAGTGGAAAATTTTTAGAAGAACCTGAAATTGAAGTTGTTTATTGTGAAGAATCTCTTGCTATTTCTTATGCTGAAATTGAGTGTGAAATACTTATGGAGGTACCTGAGATTGATTTGATTGGCTGTGGAACATTTCCTGATACACCTTTGATGGATTTTGATTGTGAAAATTTTTTAGAAGAACCTGAAATTGAAGTTGTTTATTGTGAAGAATCTCTTGTTATTTCTTATGCTGAAATTGAATGTGAAAAACTTCTAGAGGTACCTGAGATTGATTTTATTGACTGTGGTACTTTTCTTGATATACCTCATGTAGAATATGCTTGTGAAAAATTTATTGAGGTACCAAAAATTGACTTTATTGGATGCGATGCATTTTTAGATACATTTTATGTAGAGATTGATGATATTGCATTTTTATCTTACCCTGCACGCTTGAGGGAGGTCTTACATGGTTTTGCAGGGTCCAGAAGACTACTGGAATGGGTACTCCACCTAAACAGTCTCCGACCTCCTGGAAGATTTTCCAAAAAGAATAAAGAGGGAGGAGATGATCTTGCTTTAACTTATAGCACTCCACCTCTAAAGTGGCTATTGTACTTAAATCACCTTCGGCCACCTGAACAGTTCATTGCAAAGTTTAAGTGTGGGGGAGTCATGCCAAATAAAATTGAGCAAATGAAGGAAATATTTTCAGCTACTCCTCCACTACCAAGATGGAGATTATTCCTAGATAGACTCCGACCGCCAGAAATAAAAGGGAGTTTACTTTTTCTTGCATTATCTTTCGTTGCCATTTTCATCTTTATGCTTGCTAGAAGTAGAATTTTCTTTTGAAAAGAATTCTTGTTAATAAATGCGTGGGTGAGTTGAATTAATAAATAGACATTGTAAATACCATTTTGTTTCTTTTGGCATTTTTCCTTAATGAATAGGAATAAATGTATCCCTTTAGGTTATTTTCATAGCATTTTAGAGTCTTTTGAAAACAAATTAAATTTGGTTGTTAAAACTTAGGGTTTGAGCTCATGGATGAAATCTTGGATGCTTGAGTACTACTTGGCCATGGATTCTTGATTGAGGACTTGAGATGGATTATTTGTACCTAGTGAGGGATAGCCTTATTTTTTGTGACACATACATGTGATTGTACTCTAGAACTTGCTTAGGTTCTTTCAAAACCATATTTCGATGATTGGATCACATTTATAGAGGTGTATCATTTTGTTCCTTATCTCATATCAAATTTCATAAATTTCCCTTGTATCACTTCATATTTCTCATTTTCCCTACCTAATCTTCAGATTGTTCTTAAGTTCATTTTTCTAGGGACTTGTTTGTTTGGGGATGTTCTTTGATGTTATTTTGCCCGAGACGGACAAAAGATTAAGTGTGGGGGAGTGGCTAGTGTGGTGGAAACATTTGAAAAAAAAAAGTTCATTTCATTTTTGAGTTGAAGCCAAAAGGTACCCATTTGAGGGAGTTTGGTATCAAATTTAAGTGGGAATTCAGTTGTGAATTGGAGGTAGTAGATCTTAAAAATCTGCAATGAGGAGAAATGGCACGAAAAGGAAAAAAAATAGAAAAAAAACCGTGCCATGAAAAAAAAAAGTTTGAAAGCAATGGAGTTGTAGCACTTGGGAAGTAGGAATTATGGAAGCTTAAATTGGCAACACTTTGCTGAAGTTTGGAATGAGTTGTAAAGTTTGAACTGAGCAGAAAATTTGTGCAAAAATCTGAACCAAAGTGGAACAAGTGAAGAAGAAGAAAAAAAAAATCTGTGCCAAGGGAGTTTTGTATCAATTTGCAATTGAAATTGGGTTTCCTAGGCTATGAATCAAGGAACTATGTCATAGATGTATCAAAAGTAAGGAGTACATCAGCTGATGGACAGAATTGAAAGAAATGCATTCGTTGAGATTTCAGTTCAGATTTAAAAAAAAAAACAGATGAAAAAAAAACAGTTGAAAAAAAAAACAAGGAAGCAAAAACAAGTTGGTACACAATGAGTTGTTGGCACCATGAATTAGTGAAGATACTCTCATCCAAATTGAAGTTCTGCTCATTTACATTTTGAATTTACTAGAGAGGAAGAAAAAGAAAAGAAAAATCAGAAAGAAGAAGAGAAGAGAAAAAAAATGGCACACTAGAGGAGAAATTGGCACAAAGGATTTATTGAATTCTTTTCATAAGATTTTTGAAGGGCATTGCAAAGACTCATTCCATCCCACTTTGGACTTCATTATATGGACTGAAAAGAGGGCAAAAGGGCATCAAGAATATCCTTAAGCATTCAAGTCTTCCATTCCATCAAATTTGCTATTTTCATGTCTTTCATTTCATTTTTTACCATCTTCTATATCTTTCATTTTTGAATACGCTTTTATAGATGTTGATGCTATTCATGAATAATGGTGGAGAGTAGATAATAAGCAAGCCTATGGTAGTGCAAGAAGCATGTGTGTATGAGTGAGCTCCATTTTCATCATGTACTTAGAACTTAGGAGGAGAGCCACCAAGAGTTTCCCTTGAGAGGTTTAGAGAGTGAAATTCATCTCAATAAATCATGAAGGTTGAATTGCTAAGTCGTTGATTTAAGGGCAAGATATTAATCTATAGATGCTTAGATTTTTGAGAATTAACAACCCTAGGTAATTTCTTTTCAATTGCTTCTACTTATGTTTGGAAATAAACTAGGGGATACATATTTAGTACTTTTCGCGAGACGCTCAAGCCTAAGTGTGGGGGAGTTGATAAGTGTCATTTTGTTGATCATTTCATATGCTTAAATCCGTTTTTGACCCATGTTTTACTTGTGTAATTGTGGATTTACCCTAGGTTTTAGGATTTATACTCTTTTTGGACTTAATTGCAAATTTGGTTATATTTGAGTTGTTTTGTCACTAAATTTTTGATCTACTTTTGTAGGCTTGGAAGGATCGTGGACCTAGGTTATGTTGGGTCAAGGTTGAGTCAAAGTGGACCAGGTCAAAGGAATCAAGCGTCAACTCATTTGGACCGTCCGATGCAAGAACGGTTAGATCTAGACCATTTGAGAACTTTTGATCAATCCGAGCTGGGATTAAGTTTAATCAAGCGATCAGATCAAGATCTGAGAGTTTCAGCTCAATCGGAGATCATCTAGCCGTTGGATCACGATCAGAGAGATCTAGACCATCCATTCAAATATCAGCTTGATCTGAGCCATCCGCTACAGATCTGGCAGATCCGAGCTACCACGAGGATGATCCTGACCTCTAATCGAGATCTGGAAATTTTGAATCAAATCGGATAAAGATCCACCATTGGATGAAGCGGGATTAATCTCAGCCGTTCGCTGTTCAACTACTTAAACTGAAACAGAGTTCAGATCTGATTGTCGCGACCTCACATTTCTTCAGCTCGTTCTTCTTCATTTCTTTATGGTTTTCTTTCAAATTTCTTCCATCAGAGGCGTGGCCGACTCGATCAGCTTCTTGAATCAAGATTTGGATCATTGGGAGAGAGTTTCATGGCGATTGTAGCTCGGAATTGTGCCGGATGCAGAGCTTCTTGAGGGTTTCGGCAGATCTGCATTTTGAGCTCTTGGATTTCGATCGCATCCATTTCCTCGCATCTGAATCGTCTGTAGGGGTTCTAGGATGAGTTCAGATGATTCCCAAATCATCACTGCATCTTTCCACGTCGAGATCTAAGAGGTTGAATTGGAATTTCCAGCAAGTGTGCAGTTTCGAGCAGATTTGACATTGGAGCTTGATTCCCATTGATTTGCAAGTTTAAAGGATTCTTGGCTTGCTCTTGCGTGACAAACAAGGTGGTCTTGAATCAAGGAATGATCGAGATTTAGTTTTATGGCATTTCTTTGTGTTTTAGATGTAATTTCGTTGCTGTAATTTCAAATCTGTTACTGTCTTTGTATCAGTTGCTTAGTTCTTTGTTTTCTGAATTTTTCCAGCTCAGATTAGGTTCCATTCTGCAAGTAGATGAGTTAGTGAGTTAGTTCAGTGATCAATTGTATCCAATTCCAGTGAATTTTCTATTTGTCGCTTGCGTATCAAGTGGCAATTGAGTATCAACTCTGTTTTCTGCATTTACATTACTGTTTCTGAACTTTGTATCAGAGATTGCATTTACTTGATTTGCTTTCGCAATTGTTAGCTCACAATTCAGCATTTTAAGTAGTTAGGTCTATTGGCAGTGAGCAGTTGAACTCAGTTTAGCTTGAATCAGACTTTGTAGTATTTCTGAATTGCTTATCTTCTTTTGACTAAACTGCTTGTGAATCAGTTTTCTTTGCTAGAGTTCTGAATTTTGTATCCTCAAGTCTTAGAGTTCCTTCTGTAGTTCCATAGTAGCTTTCTCCATTTGTTTAGCTCCTTCTTTCAATTTCTGTTCAAGTTTCAGCTGCGTATCAGATTCCAGAATTCTGCAATTAGCTCATTCCTGCATTTAAGTTCATTTGTTGCTGAATTTCGGTGTCAAGAAATCAATAGCTCCTCTTAATTGTATCTGAGCCTTAGATTAGTGATCAGTATCTAGCTTGCATCTGTTAGTTCGGCATTCATCTCATTTCTGAACTCATGCATTCGATTAATTAAGCCATGCATTTCATACTGCATTAGATACATTTTTGCACATAAGCTTGGAAATTTAAACTGCTGCCTTGCAATACTTGCTTCTGATTTTGCATTGAACTAGTTTGTCTCGCATTTATTTGTTTCATATCAGTGTGATCCATTAGTATAAATCTGCATTCAATTTCTTTTAGCACTTAAGTTCCTTTCCTTGTGTTTCAAGATAGTTCCCACTCTTCACTTTGTATCAAGTTTTCATTTCTGAAATGTTGTTTTTACTTCTGCATTAGATTCAATTTCAAAGGCCAGCATTACTTTGATTCAATTACTTAGTGTTTGGAATGCATTTGCTATAGCACTTGTTATTAATTGATCAAGTTCATAATTGTTAGACTTTAATTGTCATTACTTAGTTTAAGTTGCTCAATCAAGTTTTCTTTCTTCACTTTGCATTGTCATTTACATTTGCAAACCAAACCCATTTCTATTTTGAAACCCCAAAAACATTGACGACACATAAACGCAAGCTCGAATCACACAACTTAAACTAGCCCTTGGAAAAATACGACCTGTGACCCCTATATTACATTTTCATACTTTTGATTGTAAAAGGGTTTCCAGCACTTTATAAATATCTAAATTTGAGACCCACATTCGTGACAGTCATTTTGGGTCCATCAGTGATCGGCTATTCACCCCCCTCTAGCCATACGCATCGATCCCAACAAAAGTGAAACTTGCTTAGCTTGGCATTGTGCTCATTGGAAAATTTGTTTACTTAATTATTTACTAATCATTTGCATTACACATGGTTGATGAGAAGCTGGTTCAATTTTTCATTCTCTAACTTAAATTAAATAAAAGTAGAATACAAGCATTATACAAACATTTTGGTATGAGACAATGATTGTAACTCTTTATGTCATCAAGTAAGCTGACAAACTTATAGAGGTTAGTGTCGGATCGATGTGCACCGATAAGAGGGGGGTGAATTAGCCCTATAAAAAAAATCAATCTTTTGTGCTGCTCACAATGATTTCAGATTAGTTGCACAAATAAGTTAAAATAAATATAAACTAATTAAACTAGTAAAAGGCTAAGACATAGAAATTTACTTGGTTGTAACCTAGATGGTTGTTAATAAGACAGTTGAAGCTCACTATTCCGGAAGTGAACGACAGGGATGATGAATCACCAAAGCGTAGCCTGAAATGACGACGGGGAGAGAACGATGGCACCTGCGAAATTAACACGGGCATAAAGGGATGCATCGGAAGGAGTTCCGGTGGAGCCCTCTCCGACGCTCAAGTCAGAAATCCTTCTAGTAGGTAGTAAACGAGAAAAAGTATTAGAGTTTAATTTTTTACCGTGTCCTTTCACCTGAGTGCCAAAGCACCTTATATACTCAATGTCTCTCCTCCCCACGCCTCCACCTCCGCTCCCCTCCCTGTTTAATGGTTTTCCGTTGTTTGGCAGTCGTTGTAGCGACCCGCCTTCTTCTACCTTAGACGGATCGTTACTTTTCTCTACTTCTCAACTCTTTTGCATGACTAAAAGTGCGGAAATCTCTTTTTTTTTTAACTTTTAAATTCATCTAACAATTATATTCTAACTTAAGCAATCATGCATAATAACATATCACCCTTCTATCTCAAAAGCTCGCAAGATGATAAACATTGAAGCTTGCCTCGCCCAACTCAAACTGCAGGTATCAGTCGACTGATACTGTATCAGTCGACTGATAGGCCTGAAGTCAGAAAACTCAGATTTCGGCAGTTGCTTCTCAGCTCCTCCAAACCTATAATTTCGAGCCATATGGAATCATGACACCATTTCTACACTCTATGACAGTTTTCAAATGAGTTTAGCCAATCAAAACGAATCCATAAACTTGAAATTTGGACTTTTGCGGAGGAAAATAAACTATTCAAGATATATGAACTTTAACACTAAAGTTTGTACCAATCTTGATTCCTATGTACTCATAACTCCAAATGCATGTTCTATAACCCTGCTAAAGCATTATAAAATGTGGATGCAACTTTTCTAAACATTTATAAGCAATAAAACTTAATTCAAAGAGAATTTGATACTATCTTGGCACATGCGTCTATTTTCTAACAAAGTATCAATATCTCCATCTACTCACATTTCTACTCATCCAATGCAAACATAAGAATATATAAGCTAAATGAAATGACATGGAATCTTTACTCTAAGCATTTGAACATGTAAAACTATCCAAAACTTAAATGTTCGCTAAACTCCATAAAGCAAGAACTTGAAATTCAAATGTACTATAACATTGTGAATTAAATAACTAAATTGTCTCGTGCCAAAGATCTCTCCATACTCAGCCACCACACACACTCTACTCAGCACCGCCTCGTCGTCTTCCTTCAGAATTGCTTGCCTTTACCTTTATCTGCAATAAGAGGAAATGCAACTAGTAAGCAAAAAGCTTAGTAAGTACTATCTAGCTCACAAAAACTCGAAATATGCAAACATGCTTCTAGATCAAACTGAACATCATATGAGATACTAATATGCTTGAAAGAAAACTAAGAACATGTATAACTCAAAACATGCATACTCAAGCAATAATAAATCTCAATTTACTTTTCTTGGCTCAACTTGAAACTTTAGCTATTCTTTAACTTTTTGAAAACTTTCTTAAACTTTCGAAACTTTGCTAAAGCATATACTTGAAAATACTAATCACTTGGATCCACTGAAGACGTAAGTACCATCTCATGCGCGTTCCCTAAAAGGTTGGGGTAGCGAGCCACCAATCCTAATAGAGCAGACCTTGGTCTACCAGGGCCAAGACCTTGGAATTGGACACCTGGATTTCTTTAACGACGCCCTTGGACGCCGGGTACTGGCCTTAGAAAATAAAATAGCTTTTCTTTCTTTTCTTTCTTATCTGCAAATGCCTTGGCATTTTCTCGAGCACCTTGCGTGCTAAAATCCCTAAGTCTTGACTTTTGGGGATTTCTTAAGGCCTTGGCCTTTTCTTTTCTTATCTTTATCTCCTCTTTTCTTTTCTCATAGCTTTTCTTGGTCCCTAATCTCATATAGGACATTCAATAAAATATATAAGCATATAATGAACTAAGATCACATGCAAAACTTAAACAAAAAGGAAATATCTCTTTTTAAAAACTTTTAAAGGAAATTCTTGCGGAAAAACCGCCTCTTACTGCAGGTGAGCAGTACTTACATTGATATCTTGGACTTACAACCAAGATTGACGTCTAGGACTCGGAAGAAACTTGAGATCTCGGAGAATTCTTCGCACCTACGCGTTCCTCTCGTCGCGGGGATTCCAAATATTAGAAGATCTCTTGGAGAAGAGCCTTGACCGGCCCCCTAGAGCTTGGTGTAGTTTCGCCCAGAAGAGGAGGGGTCGGTGTGAGGGTTTGGAGAGGAGAGAAAATAAAACTTCTCTCTTTAATTACCTATTTATACTTATGGGGCGGATTAACCTAACTACACCTTAAATATAGGTCTGTCCTTCCTTTGCTGTGCTTGATACCCTAGCCCAGCTGGTCGCGCGCGTTTCTGGTTTCGTACTGGTCGCGGGTTCGAACTCCGGCTGCCCTTAAGTGGTTTTTCCTTTTTATTTTCTTTCTCTTTTTTTTTAAAATACCAAACGGACTCGAAAAATTCCATAAAAATATTCTAAAAATTCCTAAAAATATCTAGAATATTTCTAAACTATTTTTAAATAATTCTAAGGACTTTAAGAACTAAAAATGGGAATTTTGGGGCGTTACAATCCCCCATACCTTATAAAAAGTTCGTCCTCGAACTTAGAATAATTCTGGATATCTCTCTCTCATGCTGTCCTCACGTTCCCAAGTAGCCTCTTCATGCTTTTGATTCTGCCAGATAACCTTCACTAGTGGCACTTCTTTGTTTCTTAATCTCTTAACTGCTTTGTCCACTATCTGTGTCGGTCTGCTCTCATAACTAAGATCTTCTTGGATCTGTACTGACTGAAGCTGAATCACTTGGCTAGGGTCGTGAATACACTTCTTCAGCATAGAGACATGAAAGGTACTGTGGATAGCTGACATATCCTCTGGTAGGTCCAACTCATATGCTACCTTACCAACCCTCTTTATGATCTTGTAGGGTCCTATGTAGCGAGGACTTAGCTTGCCCTTCTTGCCAAATCTCACCACTCCCTTTATGGGAGCGACCTTGAGAAATACTGAATCTCCAACTTGGAATTCAAGTGGCCTACGGCGTGTGTCAGCATAACTTTTCTGTCTACTCTGGGCAGTCTCAATCCTCTGGCGGATCGTCTGGATAGCCTGAGCGGTCTCATCTATAAGCTCAGTCTGGCTGCCTAGTCCTGACTCCATCTCTTTCTTCTCACCCGCTTCTTGCCAACATATGGGTGATCTGCATTTCCTGCCATACAATGCCTCATAAGGTGCCATCCTGATGGTGGCCTGATAGCTATTGTTGTAGGCAAACTCAGCTAAGCACAGAAATTTGCACCAACTACCTTTAAAGTCCAATGCACAAGCCCTGAGCATGTCTTCTAAAATCTGATTTACTCTCTCCGTTTGTCCATCTGTCTGGGGATGGAAAGCTGTGCTGAACTGAAGTCTGGTGCCTAGGGCGTCCTGAACACACTTCCAAAATTGGGAGGTGAATCGCCCATCTCTGTCAGACACGATCGACTTCGGAACTCCGTGAAGCCTGATTACTTCTCTCACGTACAGCTGTGCTAACTGCTCTACCGAATGCGATAACTTGATGGCTAGGAAGTGGGCAGACTTGGTCAACNCTTTTCTCGTTGATCGAGGTTGGTGCAACACCCCTCGACAAATATTTCTGTTCTTTACTTTATCCCGCACTACTAATCCAAGACCAAGTCTTGGGATTTTTTTTTTGTCTAGTTTACATTTCAGATAAAAATGGCCATGCAAGAAGAATTCAGCACAGCCAGACCTCCACTTTTTAGTGGAGAAGATTTTTCCTACTGGAAAAGTCGAATGGAGGTCCACCTGAAAACTCAGGTGGACATGTGGATAATCATCCAGTCCGGACTGGAGATTCCTAGAAATGCTGAAGGAGTACCGTCAATGCTACACAGAGTGGGACACCGCTCTGAAACAAAAAATTGAAGCGGATGCAAAGGCGACCCAGACCCTTCAATGCGGCTTAACAAAAGAGGAGCTGAACCGGGTGGGCCCTTTCAACAGTGCCAAGGAGCTGTGGGGAAACTGATCGAGCTGCACGAAGGAACATCAGACACTCGGATCAGCAAGAGAGATCTGCTCCTGAACAAACTGTATACCATCAAAATGGCCGACAACGAAACAGCAGCTCAGCTTCACGCACGAATCCAAGAACTAATGAACGGTCTACACACCATTGGTCACAAGGTAGAAAACCGTGACCTAATAAGGTATGCTTTAAATGCTTTCCCGAGAAATACCTTGTGGGCATCTATGGTAGATGCATACAAGGTTTCAAGGGACCTTTCAAAAATAAAATTAGACGAATTGTTTTCTGAATTAGAGTTACATGAACAGACTAACTGCAATCTGGCCGAGAAAGGTATTGCCTTTGTTGCAGGTAAAACTGGAAGGACAACTAAGAAGAAGCCTCAACCTGAACCCGAGTCTAACTCAGACTCAGACTCAGAAGACGAAGAAGGAGATCGACCTAAGCTGGTCCGACTGGCCAGAAACTACTACAAAGAATTGAAGAACCAAACCAACAAACGGAAAGTCAGCCGAAGAAGGGATGAACCAGCTGAACCCGCAAACGAAAAGAACAAGCCCAACGTGACCTGCTACGAGTGCAAGAAGAAGGGTCACTACAAGATGGAGTGTCCGAACCTAAAGGAAACCAAGAAGAATAGAAGAAAGAAGGCACTTCAAGCAACGTGGGACGAGTCCTCCTCTCCGAAGAAGAAGAGGTCCCACAGTCAAACCTACTAGCACTAACCACCTCAGAAGAAGTCGAGACCGAGTCTGAATCAGAACAGGACGACGGCAGACTAACCTTTTCAGAGGACGGCGAAATCAAGGTAAGTGGATTTACTAGAAGTCAACTAAATGAATTAATATCTTATCTTTCTCGAGATTTGGCGAAAGCTAAACTCCGAGTCGAATCCCTCCGACAGGAAGTAAAACTCCTAAATGAGGGAGCTGACTCTAGACCCTTAACTGAGAAGGTTCAAGAAGGAACTTCTACTCAAGTTGAAAAACTTGAGAAAGAGAACTCCTCCCTGAAAACTCAGGTTAAGGATCTTAGATCAGCTTTAGAATGATTCACTTCTGGTTCCAAGGGTCTTGACATGATTCTTGGAAAATAGAAGTCGGTTCTAAATCGATTCGGACTAGGCTATAGAACCAAATCTAGACAAAGATCCTATTGCTGTACTGAATCAGTCCAGAAATAAAGTTCAGGCATGGGTACCTAAACTGTACCTGAACAAACCAACTGGATCAAATCAGTATTGGATCCCCAAGGACAAGATTCACATCTTGCCTAACCATTACCGTGGCTTTAGTCCAGGGGGAGCCAAATTAAAAACTATATTTATTGTTAGATAAATTCAACTCTTGATTGCAATTTGCTTGATTGATTGTTTATTTAAATTTCTGCAATTTACCATGCTTAGACCTAGGAATGGTTAGTTTAAGGACTGAACAAACATAACTGAAACTTGACAACATAGTATTGGGTGGAGGTGAGATGATAGTACGTTAGGGAAACCAATTCTAATAAGGTCAAGTATACTTGGTCTCTTTAGACTGGTGAAACTAGCCGAAGCTACCGATCCAAGACCCAAACTAATTAGACCAGAATTTTTCAAAGATTAATTTTGAAAATAAAATTTCATTAAAAGGCTTTGTCAAGGAAAGGGTTGATGATCCAATAAGGCTACGGCCAAAGAAGGCCTAGTGCCTTGCCAAGACCTGGAAGCCAATTTTTGAAATTCAAACTCAAATTACTCCTTGTCAAATTCAAATCTAATACAAATCTTCAGTTACTTGTAGATTTAAACATTCTTTTCAAAATAAATTCAATTATTTTCAAAATAAATAATAATTTTTCAAAATAATTTTACTTATCAAAACCTGTCTCACAAAACCTGTAAGGTTAACATGATTGAAAACCCTAGATTGGGTGAGACAGACTAGGTTGTGAAAATCAATTTAAGCTATTCCTGATTCTAATTGGATCCAAATCAACAAAACTCTTTATGTGTAGGAACATAAAGATTTGGACCAATGGATGTTGGATAGCGGTTGCTCCAGACACATGACTGGAGATAAATTGAAATTCACCAAACTCAAGTTCAAGAACCTAGGCTCAGTGGCATTTGGCAACAATGCTACACTCAAGGTAATTGGGTCAGGTAATATTGAACTTAAATCTGACTTTGTTATTAAGAAAGTCCTTTTGATTGAAAATTTCAATTTTAACTTGCTTAGCATAAGTCAGTTATGTGATTCTGGGTATGTAGTTACTTTTAACAATTCTAACTGCCTAATTAGAAACCTGCAAGACTCAGAAATCATGCTTAAGGGCACTAGGAAAAATAATGTTTACACTATAAACCTACCCCTAGTACCTAAATGCATGTTAACTCAGTTAGAACAATCAAACCTCTGGCATAGGAGACTAGGTCACACCAACCTAAGAACTATTTCAAAAATCACCCAACTTGGCATAATTAAAGGTATTCCTAAAATTAAAAATCATGAAAACCTAATATGTGAATCATGTAATCAAGGTAAACAAACTAGATCTAATCACAAACCAATTCAATCTGATTTAACTCAAACCACACTTGAGCTCCTGCACCTTGACCTATTTGATTCACATGGAGCCAAGTCACTAAGCGGGAACCGATACTGCTTAGTAATAGTTGATGATTACTCTAGGTTTACCTGGGTTAAGTTTCTAAAAATCAAAGATGAAACCGTAAACATATTTAATGAATTCTGTAAGTTAATTGAAAATCAAAATGATACTAAAATTAAAAACTTAGGAGTGACCACGGGGGAGAATTTGACAATCAACGGTTCGAGGAATTCTGTAAGGTAAATGGGTATCTACATGAATTTTCGTGTCCTAGAACCCCCCAGCAAAATGGGATAGTCGAAAGGAGAAATAGAACACTACAGGAAGCCGCTAGGGCTATGCTCAACGAATTCAACTTAGTTAACCAATACTGGGCAGAAGCAGTTAGTACGACTTGCTACATCCAAAATAGGGTCCTGATTAACAAGCGACACAACAAAACACCCTATGAACTATACTACCATAGACTTCCAAATCTACACTACCTAAGGGTCTTTGGATGCAAAGTCCATATCTTAAATACCAAAGACTATTTAGGAAAATTCTAGTCTAAGTCAACCCCAGGCATCTTCCTAGGATATTCAATCACAAGTAGAGCCTATAGGGTTTACAACAAACAAACTAAGAAAATTGAAGAAACAACAAACTTAATATTTAATGAAGAAATCAACCCAACATCTGATAATCCAGACCCAACGTCATCAAATTCTGATCAAGAAATTAATGAACAAACTGTTGAACCTTTAATTGAACCCTTAAATGAACTAACTATTGAACCAACTACTGAGTCAAATCAACCAACTGTTGACCCAATAATTGAACCAGCTCAAAGAGTTGAATCAAATAGTGAACCAAACTGACCAGCCGGACCTGAGCCTGAACCAAGTTCTAGAAAAACCAAAAAACCCAGACTCAATCATCCAACCGATCAAATTGTGGGTGATCCAACTCTAGGAGTCAGAATTAGGTCTTCCTATAGAAACCTTAGTCAAATAGAAATGATCTCAAAAATTGAACCCAAAACTATAGAGGAAGCCCTACCTGATCCTGATTGGATCATAGCTATGCAGGAAGAGCTAGCCCAATTCGAAAGAAACCAAGTCTGGGAATTAGTGCCTAAACCTAAGGGCAAATCCGTCATTGACACTAAGTGGGTTTTCAGGAATAAATTAAATGATCAAGGAGAAATAGTCAGAAATAAAGCCCGCTTAGTAGCAAAAGGATTCAGCCAAGTAGAAGGGTTAGATTATGACGAAACCTATGCCCCAGTAGCTAGACTTGAGTCCATTAGGATGTTATTAGCCTTTGCATCCCATAATGGATTCAAACTATACCAGATGGATGTGAAGTCAGCCTTTCTAAATGGATTCATTAAGGAAGAAGTCTATGTAGGGCAACCCCCTGGATTTGAGGACTTAGAAAGACCTGTCCACATTTACAAACTTACTAAAGCACTATATGGACTAAAACAAGTACCTAGGGCCTGGTATGAACGCCTATCAACTTACTTAATTTCTAAAGAATTTAAACAAGGTTAAATTGACTCAACCCTATTTATTAAAATCTTAGGAAAAGATATATTTATTGCCCAAATCTACGTAGATGACATAATCTTTGGGTCCACCAACTCAAACTTTCTAAAAGAATTCGTGAAAATAATGGAAAATGAGTTTGAAATGAGTTTAGTTGGTGAGCTCAATTTCTTTCTAGGGTTACAAATCAAACAAACTAGAGATGGAAACTATGTCCATCAATCCAAATATGCTAAAGAATTAATAAAGAAATTTAAAATGGATAATTCTAAAAGCATAAGTACTCCCATGGCCACAAATGTAAAAATAGATAGTGACCCTGATGGAAAACCAGTAGACCTTAAACTCTATAGAAGTATGATAGGAAGTCTACTGTACCTTACAGCCAGCAAACCTGATATCCTTTTTCTGTAGGAATGTGTGCTAGATACCAAACATGTGCTAAGGAAACACACTTAGCAGCCCTAAAAAGAATACTAAGATATGTTAAGGGCACCCTAAATGTAGGGATTTGGTATCCTAGAACTTCAACTTTTGATTTGTCAGGATACTCGGATTCTGACTACGCTGGTTGTAAATTAGATAGAAAGAGCACAAGTGGAAGCTGCCAATTGTTAGGAAAAAGTCTAGTAAGTTGGTGCAGCAGAAAACAACACTGTGTAGCTCTATCCAGAACTGAAGCTGAGTATATAGCCTTAGGAGAGTGTGTAGCACAACTTTTATGGATGATGCACACTCTTAAGGACTTCCAGCTCAACTACACCTAAACCCAGGTTTTCATTGACAACATAAGCTCAATTAATCTAACTAAAAATCCAATCCAACATTCCAGAACTAAACACATAGAAGTTAAACATCACTTTGTAAGAGACCATGTAGCCAGGGGTGAGATAGTCCTTAAGCATGTAGATTCTAAATCTAACTTCAGCTCACTAAGAAGGCAGTTAGGATTGTGCTCAGTAGAATAGGTTAACTCTACTTTTGATTTTCTTACTGCTTTACTTGATTTAAAAATCAGTTTCTAAAAGAATTTGAAAAACTGTTTTACTTAATTTCAAAATCAGTTTTTTGCAAGATTTTCGACTTAGTTTTATTTTAAAACTACCCCCTTCAAAACTAGGGCTTTTTCGAAAATGGACTTAGCCTAGGCCCTAACCCTAGAACTGCATGCACCTATAGATTTAGAAGCCAGCATCTCACAAGCACCTTAGGGTACTGTTGATTGATAACCTAGAATGGGTTGAGATGCTTAGGTCTTTGCCTTAATTCAAGATGTAGATCAGTGCATCTGCAGTAATTGGGGCACTAAATACAACTTACACAGTAATCAAGTTAAGTGTCAAGTTTAGAAAATCTAACTTGAACAGAACACTTAACTTGACTAACCCTAGCGAAAACTACTGTTTATAACAGTTAGTAAGTAGCTAATTGGGTTAGACAGGTCCCTAAAAGAGGAAATTGAAACTGATTTGGTTTAATTCTAATCATGAATTAGTTCAGTACAGCAAAATCATGCAAGTTATTTTCCTTTATGCAATTTAATTATTCTGTCTCTGCTGTAATTATTTGTTTTTGATATATGGCAAAGGGGGAGAGATAGGAAAGGAGAGAGTTTAAAATTTTTAAAAACTTTTTTCTTAGTTCAAAAATTGTTCTCTAACTCTCAAAATTTCAAACTCTATCCTTTATTCAAAAAGTACTAAGTTTTTCAAAGTACTAAGTTTTTTCAAAGTACTAAATTATTCAAAAAAATACTAAGTTTTTCAAAGTACTAAGTTATTTAAAAATTACTAAATTTTTCTAAGTACTAAGTTTTTCAAAATACTTAAGTTTGTCAAAAATTTTCTAAACTCATAGTACTTAAGACTTTCAAAACTTTACTAAGTACTTAATTTTATCAAAATTTTTCTAAATACTTAAGTGTTTCAAAACTTTTCTAAGTACTTAATTTTATCAAAACTTTTCTAAGTACTTAAGTTTTTCAAAACTTGTCAAAGTACTTAAGTTTTTCAAATTTCACTAAGTACTTTAAAACTTAAAGTTTTCAAAACGTTGTTGAGTACTTTAAACTTAAGGCGTCAAAAATTTTCCTTAGTACTCAAACTTTTCAGAATCCTTCTTAAGTTTTCTAAAGTATTTAAACTTAAATATTCTACAAGTTCTCCAAAATAGACAACCAAAATTATTTTCTGTTAAAAATTATTCTAAGTAAAAATCCATCCTTAAACTTAGAAATTATTTTCAAAAACCCCACGAAGTTTTGAAAGATCTAGGGGGAGATTCCTTCCGGGGGAGGGAACAAAATTTAATTTTTACTTGCCCTGATTAACTTAACTTTTTGAACCAGGGTTGCCATAAATCAAAAAGGGGAGATTGTTGGTGCAGAAAGCACCCAAGTCGAACCTGAGTTTTGATAATGGCAAAAGGGTTCAAAAGTTAAGTCTTACTTGTTACCTAACATATTAGTCAAGTGTGCAGGAAAAGTCCTAGCGAAGGACTGCAAGGCACTGGCGAAAGAATGCTAGGGTAAAAAGTCCTAGCGAAGGACTGCTAGGCACTGGCGAAGGAATGACAGGGTAAAAAGTCCTAGCGAAGGACTGCTAGGCACTGGCGAAGGAATGCCAGGGTAAAAAGTCCTAGCGAAGGACTGCTAGGCACTGGTGAAGGAAGGCCAGGGTACTGAAGCCCTAGCGAAGGACTGCTAGGCACCAGGCGAAGGACAGCTTGGGACTGAAGACCTGGAGAAGGAATGCTAGGCACCGGGCGAAGGACAGCTTGGTATCCAAGACCTGACAAAGGACCGCTAGGCAAAAGTCCAACCGGAGGAGCCGGTTGGCATCAGGTACATTCTCCCGAGAGGAGTAGGTGAGGACACGTTCCCCGTCGAGAGGGAACAGTAGGCGTCGGTTCGACCTAGGGCTCCATTTTGGAGGCCCAATGTCAGAACCAAGACAGCTAAGGCTGTATAAAACTTAAATATTATTACTTTATGTTGTTTGTATTAACTCTGGATGCAGGACCGAAGGAACGAGTGTCTGCAGCTCAGAGAGCCTCAAAGGAGTGAGGCAACAGCAGAGTAGGGCGCCTGGAGTGTCCTGGGCGCCCCCAAGGTGAACACAAAACAGTCGAAGTAAAAGAACTATTTCTGCAGCTATTGGTCAGGGCGCCCCCGTGCTCCCGGGTGCCCCCACTGCTCCCGGGCGCCCCCAGCGCTCCTGGCGCCCCCAGGTAAAGCTGACAGAACAGATCCCCTCGAAGCCAACGGATAAGAAGGAGACCCGGTCAACCCGGGCGCCCCCAGCGTTCCGGGCGCCCCCATCAAAGCTTGATCCTGAGTTTTAAGGGATCAGAGTTAACCGAGAAGGAAGTGGATCGACTGACAGGTGGGGGGGGCGCCCCTGACGTTCCGGGCGCCCCCAGGCACTATAAAAGGACCCTCGAACCAAGGCTTCAACACAATAATTCATTGAACGCAATCACGCTCTTCTGCTCCCGCGCCTTGCTCCGGAAACCTCCCGACTCGAGACTCAAGCGCCGACGACGTCCCATTACTCCGAAAATTCAAACTACATCGGACGTCGGTAAAAGAAGAGTTACTTTTAAATTTACTATACTGCTTTTGCAATATCTCTCTGTAAACATTTTGCCCACTTATAGAATTGCCCGTAGAAAATAGTCAACGACCGTGGGTCTTGGAGTAGGAGTCGACCTTGGCTCCGAACCAAGTAAAACTACCTGTGTTCGTGATTGTTTTGTTTTTTTTTCGCTGCGTACTTGCTCTAATTTCTATCCGAAAAACGTCTTATGATATTCACCCCCCTATCGTTTCTCTCGATCCAACATACATCTCCTCGCAAGGAGTGGTGAATCCTTTGTAGGCTGTTCAAACATCTTCGGGTACTTCGGCTTATACCCAATCATCCTGGGTCCACACCTCCTTGGAGATGCTTGCTTAAGATGTCAAAGTATAAGTCTCCATGACCAAGATGACTTGAACACCGCAAGTCAAAGGAACATCGCACTTAAGCTGCAGTAAGAACTTCACTGACATATCTATATATAGACTACCGTATGAAGTTTTATAGCCAGTCACTCCAATGAACTAGTTCCCTTAACTAGCATTCATGTTTATCTCCGGACATCTCAATGTCACTAGCCAGTGAGAATCAGTTGATTAGAGAATAACCCATGCTAGTCTCAACAGAATTGATAGTGTCCGTATTTATCAATTTATCGACTAGGGACAATTTCAATACTTCACAATTGCACATGTAGAAATAATCACTAGTTGTGAATTCATCACAAATTCTCTCATGCTGTGAATTGTATTGCGGACATTCAGTAAATGAGCTTAAGATCTTAATCAAATAATCATGTATACTCAAATAGTGAATATTCATTTATTAAAATAAATGATTATAATCATAAGGCGATTGCCTTAGGACACTTCTCTCATATCACTAACAGATACATCATTCCATAACTTGGCACACTTCTTCATCTTAGACTTCACTATCTTTCCTCCTTGCTTTCTTATTGAATTTCCACTTGAACTTTTCCATTCCTTAAATTCCATCAAAGCATTCGGCATCCACAAAAAATCCATCTTAAATTCATAAAAACAGATTGCTATCACAACATAAACTTCAAAATGCATCACTTCTCACCAAAATCCCTTTCAAAACTCTAGCCACCTCCCCCACACTTAAACTTTTGTCCGTCTTGGGCAAAGTAACATCAAGAACAATCCCAAGTAACCAAGTCTATAGAGAAATATGGTAATGAGCAGAAAAATAGGGAAAAGAAAGAATAAAGCATGTATCAATAAGGATTATTGCAATGGAAAGGGAAGACAAAATGATTTACCTATATAAATGTGGTCCAATCATAGAAATATGATTTTGAAAGAACCTAAGCAAGTTCTAGAGTACAATTACATGTGTGTTTCTCAACAATAAAGCCAAAACCTCACTAGGTAAAAAGAATTCATCTCAACTCATCAATCTAGAGTCCATAACTAAGTAGTACTCAAGCAACTAAGAATTTTCATTCATTGGCTCAAATCCTAAGTCTTAATAACCAAATTTAATTTGCTTTCAAAAGACTCTAAGATGATATAGAGAAAACCTAGAGGGATACATTTATTCCTAGTCATGCAAAAATAAGGTGCCAAAAGGGTAAAATGGTATATACAATCACTATTTATTCAATCTACATTTCCTAACATTTATTATCAAAAACTCATTGGAAAAGAAAGATTGAACTATTTGAAAACAATAAAATGATATTTACAATGAAATAAAATGCAAGGAAAAGAAAACTCCTCTTTAGGTTGGGTAGATAGCATCTTTGATGTCCACTCCATCCTCCTCTAGCTCCTTTAATTCTTCATAGTACTTTTGAGCCGGTGGCCATTGATTTCCAAACAAAATTGTTAACTTCATCCTTAATTCAACAACACCATAGGGAAAAATATTAGTTACAATAAATGGGCCTTCCCGCCTTGACCTCAACTTACCCTTAATCAACTTGAGCCTTGACTTGTACAATAAGACCTTGTCACTGATTTAAAATTCTTTCCTCACTATGTGTTTGTTATGGAAGTTCTTGGTCTTCTCCTTGTAGATCCTTGAGTTCTCAAATGTTTCTAGTCTTATTTCCTCAAGTTCTTGAAGTTGAAGTTTTTCTCTTCTCCCACCTTGGTAGCATCGTAGTTACAAGCCTTCACCGCCCAATATGCCTTGTGCTCTATCTCCACGGGTAGATGACAAGCTTTTCCATAGACTAACCGGTAGGGAGACATGCCAATTGGTGTTTTGAATGACATTCTATAGGCCCAAAGTGCATCATCTAGCCTCTTGCTCCAATCTTTCCTATTGGGCCCAACGGTCTTTTCCAAAATTGCTTTGATTTCTCTATTGAAAATTTCGTCTTGGCCATTTGTTTGGGGATGATAGGAAGTAGAAACCTTGTGTACAACCCCATACTTGCTAAGTAGGGCCTTCATGTGTTTATTGCAAAAGTGAGATCCTTGGTCACTTATTATAGCCTGGGAATTCCAAACCTACAAAATATATGTGACCTGACAAAACTAACAACAACACAAGAGTTATCAGTCCTGGAGGGAATGACCTCCACCCATTTAGAAACATAATCTACAGCAAGTAAAATGTACAAATAACCACAGGATGTAGGAAAAGGTCCCATAAAATCTATTCCCCAATCATCAAAAATCTCACAAAATAGCATAGTCTGCTGGGGCATCTCATTTCTAGCTCCTATGTTCCCAGTTCGCTGGCATCTATCACAATTTTTATAAAACACATATGCATCATGAAATAAGGTGGGCCAATATAAACCACACTCTAAAACTTTCCTAGCTGTTCTTTGTGGCCCAAAGTGTCTCCCACATGCTGATGAATGCCAAAAAGTAAGAACTAAACAAATCTCATGGTCTGGTATGCATCTCCTAATTATTTGATCATTACAGAATTTCCATAAATACGGGTCATCCCACACATAGAATTTTGCATCGCTTTTGAGTTTATCTTTTTGAGATTTAGAAAAGTGTGTAGGAAAGACATGTGCTGCTAAAAAGTTAACAAGGTCTGCATACCAAGGTGACTCACCATGTACTACAAGAAGATGCTCATCTCTAAAATCATCGTCAATGGTGGTAGGGGATCCATCTCCCTCAATCCTGCTCAGGTGATCTGCAACCAAGTTTTCTTTGCCACTTCTATCTCTGATTTCCAAATCAAATTCTTGGAGTAGGAGCATCCATTGTTGGATCGAGAGAACCGATAGAGGGGGGGGTGAATATCGGAAAACTTTCAGATTTGAAAACTAAGAGAAATTGCACAGCGGAAGTTAAAAACACACAACGCAAACACGGGAGGTTTTACTTGGTTCGGAGCCTAAGTCGACTCCTACTCCAAGGCCCACGATCGTTGACCGTTTACTTTGGGCAATTCTATATAGGCGCAAAAACAATTTATAAATATTGATTACAGAGTAAGTGCAGTAAATTGAAAATCACTCTTCTTTACCGACGTCCAAAGTAGATTGACTTTTTCGGAGCAGCAGGACGTCGTCGGCTCGAGTTGGGTGATTTCCGAAGCGAGGCGTGAGAGCAGAAGAGCGTAGATGCGTTGTGTTCGAGATTGTTGTTGAAGCCTGGGAGTTGGGTGGTATTTATAGCACCTTGGGGCACCCTGGACGTCGAGGGCGCCCCCCCACGTGTAACGTGATCCGAGATTCTCTCGGTCAACCTTTATCCCACTCGAATCGGGATGAGGTTTGACCCTAGGGGCGCCCTGGACGCTGGGGGCGCCCTGCTTGACTCCTTCCGCGCGGGCTTCTCGGCTGGATAAGGGTGATTGGCTTCGTTGGCATAGGCACGGGGCGCCTTGGCTGCTGAGGGCACCCTGGGTGCTGAAGGCGCCCTGGCTACTGGGGCGCCCTGGCTGCTGAGGGCGCCCCGGCCAGTAGTCAGCAGAAGCTCCTTTTTGCTTCATTTGTTTCTTGTTCACCTTGGGGGCGCCCTGGACACTCAGGGCGCCATGCTCAGCTGCTGCCTCACTCCTTTGAGGCTCTCTGAGCTTCAGACACACGTTCCTTTGGTCTTGTATCCAGGGTTAGTCCGAAAACAACATAAAGCAGTAAGCTGTTAGTTTTTATACAGCCTTAGCTGTCTTGGTTCTGACTTTGGGTCTCCAAAATGGAACCCTAGGTCGAACCGACGCCTACTGTTCCCTCAACGGGGAATGCGTCCTCACCTACTCCTCTCGGGAGAATGTACCTGATGCCAACCGCTCCTTTGGTTGGACTTTTGCCTGGCGGTCCATTGCCAGGTCTTGGATGCCGAGCTGCCCTTCGCCCGGTGCCTAGCATTCCTTTGCTAGGGCTTCAGTCCCAGGCAGTCCTTCGCCTGGTGCCCAGCAGTCCTTTGCTAGGTCTTTAGTTCCAGGCAGTCCTTCGCCAGGTCTTTGGTGACTAGCAGCCCTTCGCTAGTTGCCTAGCAGTCCTTCGCTAGGGCTTGGTATCCTGGCAGTCCTTCGCCAGGTGCCTAGCAGTCCTTCGCTAGGGCTTTATTTCCTGGCATTCCTTCGCCAGGTTCCTAGCAGTCCTTCGCTAGGACTTTGTCTCTGCACACTTGAGTAACTTTATTAGATCACAAATAAACTTAACTTTGAATCCTTTGCCAATATCAAAACAAAGTTCGATATGGTGCTTCCTGCATCAACAATCTCCCCCTTTTTGATTTATGGCAACACAATTTAAAGTTAAGTATAAACATATAACAGTTAAGAAATGAAGGAGTATGAACAGTATAAGTGTAGATTTAAAGAAAATTTATACTCCCCCTAAATCCCTGAATACTTGTGTTATAACCCTTAACTTTTGACCTTTCCTTCCCCTTTGACATATATCAAAAACATACATGGGCGAACAAGGTATCTAATAAATTTAAGGGAGTTTAAAAACATAGTTTTTAAGAAAAACTTTAAGTAATGGGTTTCATAAAAAATGATGTTCAAAGTAATAGGTGTTTTGAAAATACATGAAGCTCCCCCTTAATGTGACAACTCTTCTCCTATATATAAAAAAACTTTCAAAAACTTGCAACATAGTTTTCAAGAGTAACTTACTTAGCTAATATTTTGAAAACAGGTTTTCCTTTTAAAAAAGGTTCAACATTTGCACTCATAGAGAAATTTCCTTGGAACATATTTTGTGCATTAAAACCCATTTTTACTTGGAAGAATCTTTAAATAGACAAGTTTTTGCTGAAACATATATTTTTGCTTAGAAACATTTGTCAAAAATTCCAAAGGTTTTTGCTCAGACAAACTTTGTTTACTAAGAAAGATTTTGTTTAGAAATATTTTCAAAATAAATGTACTTAGTGCTTTGAAAGTACTTTGAAGATTCTCAGACCAATTTTAAAATACTTAGTGAAAACAAGATAAAATTTAAAATTTTCTCTCTCCTGGCCTTATATCAATAAGGAACTTTTTGAAAGAAGATTTAAAAAATTTATGTATCAGAGCCTATGAGTTTTGAAAACAAAAAAAATACTTAGCATAAAGTATAGCAAAAACTTTAAACTGCATCAACAAAACTCCAAAAAAAATATTTATATTTGTAGGCAAGCCTTTTAGAAACTTCATGCACTTAGAACACTATTGCCTTTACAAGTATTAGTACTTTTCAAAACATTATACTTTGAAAAATAGAAGTACTTTTGATGATTATGCAAAAAAAATTAATTTTATTTTGAATACTTGACTTGATTTCTTTTCCAGTCTAACACAATCCTAGGAAACCTTGTTAACTACAAGGACATTTTCCTAAGTGTCCTGGAAATTTTTCAACCCAAGTAAATATTATTTCAAAAGGTATTTCAAAAATAATTTTATAAGCCACAAAACATTTTGAAAAATAATGATATTTTTAAAGCAAATTACTTGTATTTTCAAAAGAATTTTGAAAACTTAGTGTATTAAAACATATTATTTTGAAATGTTTAATAATTCTTTTAATTTAACCTCCCCTAAACTTGATATAGTCCTTGGAAGCTTGTTGACCACAAGTATTCTTCCTCTAAGTCCTTAGGGTTTGTCAAAATTAAAGGAACAATTTTGAATATGCCATTTGAGTATGATCATTTTTAAGGAGATAGATTTTTGAAAACACAATCTGGTATGATAACACAATTTTTCAAAATCCCTTTTGAAATGGTAATAATTTTTTAAAAATACTTTGAAAGAAAAGAATAAACCACTCCCCCTGTACCGTTTAACTTAATCTAATGTCCATGTTTGACTATGTTGACTAGGGTTGACTGTGTTGACCAGGTTTGACTCAGTTAACTATATTTAACCAATCAAATAACTAAATTAATCAAACCCTAAACTCTATTTAAAACGAGTCTATTTTAACATGAAATTCAATATTTTGAAAAAAATAGAGATAATTTTGAATGATTGAAAACATTTTTTATTTAAAAAGATAGCGAATTATGCTTTTAGGTCCTAGATGTCTCACCCAGTTCTACATGATCAAGCATGTTAACCTTATGGGTTTTGTGAGACAAAAATAGAAGTAAGGATTTTACTTTGAAAAATCATGATTAACTTTGAAAAACTGAATTAACTTTGAAAACCATTTTAATGAATTTTAGCTTTATTTTGAAAATGTAGTTGAGTCTAAGATCAATTGAAATTTGTGTTAGATTTGAATTTGACAAGAAGTAACTTGAATTTGAATTTCAAAAATTGGCTTCCAGGTCTTGGCGAGGCACTAGGCCTTCTTTGGTCGTAACCTTATTGGATCATCAACCCTTTCCTTGACAAAGCCGTTTAATGAAATTTCATTTTCAAAATTAATCTTTTGAAAAATTCTGGTCTAACTAGTTTGGGTCTTAGATCGGTAGCTTCGGCTAGTTCCGCCAAAATGGCTTCCCTAACGTACTATCATCTCACCTCCACCCAATACTATGTTGTTCAAATTTCAATTAACCCGTTTTAGTCCTTATCTTACCAGTCCTAATTCTAGGCAAAAATAAATAACTGAAATAAAAACAAACACATAATTAAAATAAACAATTGTCTAGGTAAGGTCACAATTGGAGTAATACTCCAGATTTTCGAAATCAACAAGATTATGAATTAAATTTTCTAACTTATTGACCTTATGTTTTAGGGTTTCATTTTCTTGTTTCAAATTTCTGAAATTTGCTTTAATTAAGTTACATGAATCAATCACATTATTCAAGGTAAATAACGGATTTTCAAACACTGTAAATTTACCTTTGTTGATTGTTTGTCCGACATTCTTGGTAGCTCTTTTATCTGTGCATTCACTTTTGTAATGCCCGAACTCCTGGCACCTGAAGCATTGAATGCGAATTTTGTCCTTTCGTGCTTTTGGAACTGATTCCTTTGTCGCCGTCGGTGGTGTCGTTCGAATCTTACGAGTAGGACACTCACTTTGGTAGTGCCCTCTCTCCCTGCATGTGTAACAAATTACATGATTAAAATCTGATTTTATACTTTTACCTTTTGGTTCCTTATTGGGAATCTCCCCCTTGATTCTTGCCGCCTCGGATCTAGGCTCATCTTCTGATTCTGTGTCTGAGTCGGACTCGGGTACTGGTTGAAGCTCCTTCTTTGGTGGTTCTTTAGGAGTTTTCCCTGCAATAAAATTTACACCTTCCTCGACCATTATAGTATCTGTTTGATTATTTGATTCTAAATTTGAAAAGAATTCGAAATCGGTTATCGTTACAGTCAATTCGTCGTCTAATTCTCGTTCGATTTTGGATTCGGGTTCAGACTCTGACTCGGCTGTTTGTGCTTGGACTGAAAGGGCAAGATAATTTACCTGATCTTCTTCTTCATCTGAGATCTCTTGATGAAGGTTAACCAATTTTTCCCAGATTTCTCTAGCACATCTGCATGGACCTACTAGTTCGAGTTGCTCCTTGGTTAGACCACATTGTAGGATTGCAGTTACCCTTGCATCGGTCTCTATTTGGTTGAGGGTTCGTTCATCCAGTTTATCCCACTTGATTGATAACTCGTCTTTTACGGGAAAAGAGAATCCCGTTTGGATGATCCGCCATATGTCCATGTGGGCCTTCAGAAGGGACTCCATTAGACTTCTCCAGGAGTTGAAGTTTTTGCGGGAGAAAAGTGGTGGACGGACACTGTTCCATTCTTGATTGGCCATTTAAAACGATAGATCTTACACACAAAAAGAAAAAATAGAACTGTACCAAGACTTGGTCTTGGATTAGTAGTGCGGAAGAGAGAAAAATAGCCAAAAAAACTACACGAGTTTCGAGGCAAAATAATAAAATATTATGAAAAAGTTTTGACTAATTTTTGAAAATGGTGGCTTTATCAATTTTGATTAATGATGAAAAGATAAGACTTTAATGTTGGGAGAAAATTTGCTCAAATTAATGTAGCACGATTTTTGAGAAAAATAATATTAAAATAATAAAAAAAGTTTATGACAAATTTTCAAAAATTGATTATTTTATCAATTCTGACTTATGGTAAAAAAATAAGAATTTAAAATTAAAAAAGGCGATCGAGTGGTGTTGCACCTACAGATATTATTTATTTGAAATAAAAAGGCGATCGAGTGGTGTTGCACCAACCTCGATTAATAAGAGAGAAAAAAAAGAATGAAATAAATTCAAAAATTCGAAAAACTCTCAAATTGGTGGTTGCACCAACATTGAGCTTCCCCGCTCTGATACCACTTGTTGGATCGAGAGAACCTGTAACGACCCGGAAAATTCTCTTAATGTTTTATTAAAATATTAAGCATGTTTAGATAATTTTCCAAGGGACCAAGGAATATTAATGCAAACTTGGGCCTAGAAAATTCATGTTTTCCCATTTAAATTAGGAAAAAAAGGGCACTAATGGGCCTTATATGGGCTTGCTAGTACCATAATTATCGGTGGATTTTAGGTAAAAGTTAGTATAAATATAAATAGGATTTAATTGGATATATTAGCATGATTTTGGGTAAATATTAGTCTAATTTCCCCATTTAAAGAGATTTGGTACTAATGGGCTTTAAATGGGCTCCAAAAATGGGTAGTAATTGGGTAAAATTAATATAAATATAAAAGAATTTTATTTAGGAATATTGGCATAATTATGGGTCATTTTTGGAGAATTTTCGAAATAAAAGGGGAATTTTCGAAAATAAGAAAAAGGATTAAATAAAATAAAAATAAAATAAAAAATAAAGGTGCATGGGCCAAGGATTGAACCTTGGACTTCTTGTACAACCAAGAATGGTTTAACCAACTCACCTAGCAAGGAATTCTTGTGAGGAAATGGAGTGAATGGTGGTTAAATGATAGAAGAAGATGAAGGGCCATGGAAAACTCTTCATTCACCACTTTAATGGTTGATTAATAAGGGGGTTTGGGAGTTTCATTCTTCATGACATAAATTGCATTTGCTTCTCTCTTCCTTCTCCATTCTTGCCGAGCACACAAGGAGGAATTCTCCCTTGAGAAAACTCCACAAAAGGTCTCCTTCTCCAAGATCTAAGGTCTTCTCAAGGTTCTAAGGGCTAGGTGTGGTCAAGTCTTCTTTCTTCTTTCCATCCAAGGTCTAAAAATCAAGAAATCTAAGGTAAGACTCCCTCACCTGTGGTATAATAGTTATCTATGATTTCCATGATTTTTGGCATGATATATGAGTTGGTTTCGGATTTAATGTTGAAGTGAAACAAAATCAAGGTTCCTATGTTCAAAGGGTTTCGGCCAGAATGTTTTAAAGGTCTAAAAATATGTTAAAAATCATGATAATATTATTTTATGTTCCCCTATGATGTTTAGAAGTTAAGTGTAATTTTTGGGGATTTTTAGAGTACTCTAGGACACCCTAGAGTTTCGGCCAACATGAAGGAAACAAAACCCAGAACTTTAAGTTCAAGGGTTTCGGCCAGAATGTTTTAAAGGTCTAAAAATATGTTAAAAATCATGATAATATTATTTAATGTTCTCTTATGATGTTTATAAGTTAAGTGTAATTTTTGGGGATTTTTAGAGTACTCTAGGACACCCTAGAGTTTCGGCCAACATGAAGGAAACAAAACCCAGAACTTTAAGTTCATGGGTTTCGGCCAGCATGTTTTAAATGTCTAAAAATATGTTAAAAATCATGATAATGTTATTTAGTGTTCCCTTATGATTTTTAGAAGTTAAGTAAAATTTTTGGGAATTTTTGGAGTACTCTAGGACACCCTAGAGTTTCGGCCAACATGAAGGGAGCAAAACCCAGAACTTTAAGTTCAAGGGTTTCGGCCAGCATGTTTTAAAGGTCTAAAAATATGTTAAAAATTATGATAATGTTATTTAGTGTTCCCTTATGATGTTTAGAAGTTAAGTAAAATTTTTGGGAATTTTTAGAGTACTCTAGGACACCCTAGAGTTTCGGCCAACATGAAGGAAGCAAAACCCAGAACTTTAAGTTCAAGGGTTTCGGCCAGCATGTTTTAAAGGTCTAAAAATATGTTAAAAATCATGATAATGTTATTTAGTGTTCTCTTATGAGTTTTAGAAGTTAAGTAAAATTTTTGGGAATTTTTAGAGTACTCTAGGACACCCTAGAGTTTCGGCCAACATGAAGGAAGCAAAACCCAGAACTTTAAGTTCAAGGGTTTCGGCCAGCATGTTTTAAAGGTCTAAAAATATTTTAAAAATCATGATAATGTTATTTAGTGTTCCCTTATGATGTTTAGAAGTTAAGTATAATTTTTGGGAATTTTTGGAGTACCCTAGAGACCCTATGAGTTTCGGCCAACAACAAGGAAAGGAAACCAAGAACCCTAGGTTTGTGGGTTTCGGCCACCATGATTTTGGGGTCTATAATTATGCCAAAAATCTTGATGATGTTGATTAATGTTCCCTTATGATGTGTAGTAAGTAAATATAATTTTTGGGAATTTTTGGGGTACCCAAGAGTACCCTAGGGTATAGGTAATTAGGAGGTATGCTTAAGTAAGGTGGAGGAATACCATGTTAACTAAACCTATAGCTTATATGTCATGAAATATACGTTAGGTCATAGAATGTTTAGACATATGCCATGATTTAGGAATGATATGTATGTATGACATGATGTATGAATGATATGTATGTATGCCATGTCTTATGAATGATATGAATGTATGCCATGTTTATGAATGTATGCCATGCTATATGAATGATGTATACCTATGCCATGTCTAAGAATGAAAATGATGAATGAAAGTTAAGTATGGTGAATGAATGAATATGCTATGAATGATGATGCCTTTAAGGCATAATGATGATGAAAGAATGATGAATGAATGAATATGCTAAACGGCACGGTCGATGGTCAACGGTACGACGGTCATAAGGATCGGTAAATGGGCCGGTAGACGGGCCGAGCCGTAACAAGTTATGTTATGATAAAGATGCCATGAATGTCTTATGAATAATGAAGCATGAAAAGTATTTTACTTTATGAATGGGCTTGTACCGGACCGATGTATGGGTCCAAGGGATGGGCACCTTAAGAACGCCCCGGTTCTGGACTACCGACTATGCTGTCCACGGTTCTGGCACTACCGAAGCTGTGCAACAGGGATGGGCACCTTAAGAACGCCTCGGTTCGGGGACTACCGACTATGCTGTCCTTACCCTAGTAGGTCGAGGCTAGCTACCTCGTATTTACTTAGGGATGCGCGCTTATGATGTATGTATGTGGTACAAGCCAGGGCCCAATGCATGTTATGATTATGTTCAAGTATTTAAAAGCATGTTTTCAAGATTAAGCATCCTTATATATATATATATATATATGCACAGTTGCTACATGCATCCATTTATGCTATGCATTATGTTATGAAAAGTATGTTTACGAAAAGTATGTTATGAAGATATGTTCATGCCATGATTTTATTTATGTTTTATGCCATGATTTTATTTATGTCTATGCCATGATTTTATTATGCTCATGCCATGATTTAATTATGTTTATGCTAGGTTAGGATGCCATGATTTATTTATGTTTATGCCATGATTTTATTTATGTTTATGCCATGATTTTATTTATGTCTATGCCATGATTTTATTATGCTCATGCCATGATTTAATTATGTTTATGTTAAGTTAGGATGCCATGATTTTATGCTAGTTTAGAATACCATGCTTTAATTATGTTTATGCTAGGTTAGGATGCCATGATTTTATTTATATTCATGTTAGTTTAGGATGCCATGATTTAGTCATGTTTATGTTATGTTGGAATGCCATTATTTTATTTATGCTCATGTTAGTATATGATGCCATGATTTTAATTAGGTTATGCCATGATTTTATTTATGTCTATGCCAAGTATTATGCCATGCTATGAATGTTTACGACGTTTATGTCTATGTCAAGTATTATGCCATGCTATGAATATTTACGATGCTTATGTTTATGTCAAGTATGATGCCATACGTGAATATTTATGGTTATGTTTATGCCATGCTATGAATGTGATGAAGCTATGTCCATGACATGTCAAATGAATGCTAAGTGATGCTAAGGATGATGTTCTAAGTAAAGCGCTAAGAGTGCTAATGTTTCATATGGTTATGATTAAGTGACGGACAGTTTTAGTGAGTAGGAAAGAGTCTTACTAAGCCTGTGTGCTTATAGTTTTATTTTCTTATACCGCAGATCACGCAAAGGAACAGTAAGGAAGCAGCAGGAGGGCTTTGCAGAATGTGTGTGATAGTGACTTGGCCAAGAGACCATATGTTTGTTTGTCTTATGATAGAACTCTACCTTTACTACTAAGTACTTGAATATGACTCTATGACATGATGCTAATGTATGACATGATGCTAAGTATGATATTGATGCTAAAATATGGCATGATGCTAAGTATGATATGATGCTAAGTATAAGTTAATATGCCAAGCTTCCAGGTTATGATGGTAGGAATGGTAGTAAGTGCATGTAGGTGTAAGTTTAAAGTTTTCCGCTGCATTATGATGTCTACATGCCTAAGTATGTTAATGTAACGCCGCTTTATGATGGTCTATAAAAAAAAAAAAAAAGCGGGCGTTACAGGTTGGTATCAGAGCAGTAACCATCTCACTACACACACATCAAGCCCTCTTCCTGCCGCTTCCAAGTAAGTACCTCTTTACATATCTTATAGTAGGAAGATGTTTTATGATTTTAAGGTATGCCAGTATGAATGATATTTATGATGAAAGTACGTTACGATATGTAACGATGAATGATGCTTTATCTTATTTTAGGAATTAAATATTTAGAATAATATAGGCGTAGAAAAGAAACTATAATTTATGATATTATGTATAATCTATAATATAGTCACATGTAGAAAATTATCTGATAACCTACCCACAGGAGATTATAACACTCTCACCTATGTTAGCGTATAGCATTAGTTCCATGATATTAGTACTGATATAATTAATGGTATAGGTTATATGGTACAACTTAGGTAGGGACGGATAGGGTAGGGTTCTAATTATGTTAATACTTATTATAGGTTATGGGTTACTGATGCCTTATATATAATATATAAGACTACCTTAAGTTATTTTATGGTAATATAATAAGTAGGATCTCACTTATTCTATAATAATCATACAACTAATATAATTCGTAACCCGGGTTGAGAATTAATATTCGGAAGCATACTATTATTATTAGGTACCCATGATTAAAATAAGTATATAACTATGATGTATGCATATAATTATATCATGGAGTTAATAATGACATTAGCCAATTATATATCAAGAAATAATCAGAACTTCGATATATACAGCGATGCTTCCAAGCTAGGACTTGGAGCTGTATTAGGCAGAGTGGAAGGTCATTGCTTATGCCTCTAGCTAACTTAAGGAATATGAACAGAATTACCCCACTCATGATCTGGAACTGGCCGCGGTGGTCTTCGCTCTTAAAATATGGAGGCATTATCTCTATATGGAGCGCAGTGTAAGATTTATACAGACCACCAGAGTCTGCGATATTTCTTCACTCAGAAAGACCTGAATATGAGACAACGCCGATGGCTCGAGTTGGTGAAGGTCTACGACTGCGAGATCTTCTATCATCCAGGAAAGGCGAACAAAGTGGCTGATGCACTCAGCCGGAAGTCAAGTGCCACCTTGATGTCCATATCTAAATTATCCCGACCACTTGAAAAAGAAATTATGAATTTTGGGGTCGAAGTCATCTCCGGGCGACTTTCCACCATGACAATATCACCCGCGCTATGTGAGGACATATTGGAAAAACAAAATGGTGATCTGAGTCTCCAGAAAATAAAACAGGAGGTCCTAGAAGGAAAGGGCGATAGTTTTCATATCGCCGAAGGTGGAATACTCTACATTAGGGATCGTCTATGTATCCCTAGTGATCTGGAGCTTCGAAAAGAGATACTGGCAGAAGCTCACAGAACCCCTTACTTGATGCATCCAGGATCCACCAAGATGTATCAGGATCTGAAGGAGAAGTTTTGGTGGTCCGGTATGAAGAAGGGAGTGACCAGATTTGGGAAGAAAGGAAAACTAAGTCCGCGCTATGTGGGGCCGTACCTGATTCTGAAAAGAGTC
>JAGFNQ010006543.1:55408-85380 GCA_024364735.1 Boesenbergia rotunda | reverse complement strand
CTCTTTCCAGCTGACAGCGCCACATTTAAGCAAAAACATGAACCCTGACTGCGATCTGTAATCATCCTGGTCGGTTTGGAAGCTGGCATCAGTGTAACCCTTTACAACTAGATGCTCATCGCCTCCAAATATCAAAAAATATTCCTTAGTCCTTCTCAAGTACTTAAGGATATTCTTGACAGCTATCCAGTGACGTTCACCTGGATCTGACTGGTATCTGCTCGTCATGCTCAAAGCATACGAGACATCAGGACGAGTACATAACATGGCGTACATAATAGATCCTATGGCTGAGGCATAAGGGATCTTGCTCATGCGGTCTCTCTCCTCTCTAGAAGAGGGACCTTGAGTCTTCGAAAGACTCACGCCATGTGACATTGGCAGATTTCCCTTCTTGGAATTCTGCATTGCAAACCGTTGCAAAATGGTATCAATGTATGTACTCTGACTTAGGCCAAGCAATCTCTTAGATCTATCTCTATAGATCTTAATGCCTAGAATGCAGGCTGCTTCACCTAAGTCCTTCATTGCGAAACAAGTCCCCAACCAAGTCTTCACAGACTGTAGCGAAGGGATGTTGTTCCCAATGAGTAGTATGTCATCCACATACAAGACTAGGAAGACTACTGTGCTCCCACTAACCATCTTGTAGACACAAGGTTCATCTTCGTTCTTGATGAAACCAAACTGTTTGATCGCATCATCGAATCGAAGATTCCAGCTCCGAGAAGCTTGCTTTAGACCATAAATGGCCCTGTGCAGCTTGCATACTCTGCCAGTATGCTGTGGATCTACAAAACCCTCAGGCTGTGTCATGTACACATCCTCGAGGAGGTTTCCATTCAGAAACGCTGTCTTGACATCCATCTGCCAGATCTCATAATCGTGGTAGGCTGCAATAGCAAGCATGATCCGAATGGACTTAAACATCGCTACTGGAGAAAAGGTTTCATCATAGTCAATACCATGAATTTGCTTGAAACCTTTAGCTACCAGTCTACCCTTATAGGTATGAGTAAGTCCATCCATGTTAGGCTTTCTCTTAAAGACCCACTTACACCCAATGGGTTTGACCCCTTCAGGTGGATCAACCAAGGTCCAAACTTGGTTAGTGTACATGGATTCCATTTCGGATCTCATGGCTTCCAGCCATGACTCAGAATCTGGGCTCATCACAGCTTCCTGATAGGTGGTAGGCTCATTCTTAATGATCATAACGTCATCATGGTCAGGCAAGAGACATGAATATCTCTCAGGCTGACGACGTACCCTATCAGACCTGCGAAAAGGTAGGTCTACCTGAACAGGTTGTTGTTCCACAATTTCTTGTGTAACAATCTCATCCACAACTTCTTGTGGTTCCTATTCAGTATCCATCAAGGGCTTAGTGCTATGGTCGTTGTCTTGAATTTCTTCAAGATCAAACGAACTCCCACTAGTCTTTCTAGAAACAAAGTCCCTTTCTAGAAAGACCCCAGTCTTAGCAACAAACACTTTGTGTTGACTGGGAATGTAGAAGTAATATCCTTTAGTTTCCTTGGGATATCCCACGAAATAGCACTTATCGGATTTGGGTCCCAGTTTGTCTGAGACTTGACGTCTAACGTAAGCCTCACAACCCCAAACCCTCATGAAAGACATCTTGGGACTCCTCCCAGTCCATATCGTATATGGTGTCTTCATGACCGCCTTTGATGGAACACGGTTAAGTGTGAACGCTGCCGTGTCTAGAGCATATCCCCAAAAGGATATAGGAAGATCTGCGTGACTCATCATAGATCGTACCATATCTAATAAGGTACGATTCCTCCTTTCGGATACACCATTCCACTGTGGTGTTCCAGGGGGAGTGAGTTGGGATAGAATCCCACACTCAGCTAGGTAGTCACGAAACTCATGGCTCAAGTATTCTCCACCTCGATCTGATCGAAGTATTTTAATACTCTTGCCGAGTTGGTTTTGTACTTCATTTTTGAATTCTTTGAACTTTTCAAAGGACTCGGACTTATGTGTCATCAAGTACACATAACCATATCTACTGAAATCATCAGTAAATGTGATGAAGTATTTATAACCACCTCGAGCAGCAACATTGAAAGGGCCACATACATCAGAATGTATGAGTCCTAACAAATCTGTTGCCCTCTCGCTATGTCCACTAAAGGGAGTCTTAGTCATCTTGCCTAGAAGGCATGACTCGCATGTCTCATATGATTCAAAATCAAATGAATCCAGCAATCCATCCTTATGGAGCTGGGACAAGCGACTTTCATTTATGTGGCCTAAGCGACAGTGCCATAGATAGGTTGGGTTCAACTCATTTGATCTCAACCTCTTGGTATTCACGTTATAGATAGGGCTCTCTAAGTCTAGAATATAGAGGCCATTCATCAGATGTGCGCTACAATAGAACATATCCTTTAAATAAACAGAACAACATTTGTCCTTTATTATGAATGAAAAACCTTTGTTATCTAAACATGAAACTGAAATGATATTCTTTGTTAGTACAGGTACATAACAACAGTTATTCAATTCCAGTACAAGCCCAGAGGGTAGAGACAGAAAGTAAGTCCCTATAGCAATAGCAGCAACCCTTGCTCCATTGCCTACCCGTAGGTCCACCTCACCCTTGGCCAAAGCCCTGCTATTTCTCAGCGCCTGCACATTAGTACAAATGTGAGAAGCACACCCAGTATCTAATACCCATGATGTAGAAATAGAAAGGTTGACTTCTATAACATTTATACCTGAAGTCACTTCGAACCGCTCATGCCTTGCCTGCCCTTGATATAATTGCTTGAGGTGGCCAATCATATCGTAAGCATTCATGTTCTCGTGTTGCTTCTGAAGCTCAGAGGACATGCAGCATAGCATTAGGCACGACACGTCTAACGCGTCGTCTTGATGCTTCTGATGAGCATCTCTAACGCTACGGATGGCTGAGGGTGGTAGTGCTTCAGGAACTGCTTGCTCTAGAACGTACAGCTTACGTTCCTGTGTGAGGACTATCCTCAGATTCCTGTACCAGTCCAGGAAATTAGCTCCAGTGAGCTTGTCCTTCTCAAGGACAGATCGCAGAGAGAGAGTGTTCGTGTTTGTCATGGTAATCTACAACATAAAAAAATGCAGAAAATAAATATCCACCATTGTATCATATTTCATTTAACTAGGCCTTTAATTAAATGATGCTCCCACTGAATTATAGGGCTTTGGTAGAATCGAGTCATAGATGTGGTAAAACCACACTACTAGATCCACACCAACTAACTATAATTCTCGTAGGTCAAGATCCACATCATACTACGCCTTGAGTTAGCTTTGGCTAAATCGCCCAAGACTTAGTATGATCGGTAGGTACCAATTACCAATTACATCTCTATGCAACTCTTGTTTATAGGATCAAGAATTAACATTTATGAATAATCTTGAGTTAGCTTTGGCTAAATCGCCCAAGACTATTGATAAATGCGATCTTGTCCTACCTTTCCAACTATTGGAATATGCCTATAGTTAGGCTCGATCCAATTGAGCTAACTAGTTACTCAATCTAATTGAGCTCAATCTAACCCAAGCGTGATAGGCGGGACCAAGGTTGTCCCTCCGCATCCCACCAAGATTAAATGCATTGCTCTACTTTGGCAGATTCAACAATTGCATATGATCATGGTAGTGATGGGTATCTAGGCTCGTTAGGCATATACGAGTTGATTTCGATTTAGATCTAATCTAATCGATGATGTGCATCGTATGTAGGCATTTATTAAATCTAATTTAACCTAAATGTGTACTAGGTGCACATCAAAATGTGGTTCCCACATTACATGTGCATCACATACACTCATGTATATTCTATTCTATACTAACATGCATCACATACATATGAGCAAAATAAAATATACAAGAAAATTAAGTGTGATTAGTCATGGCCCTACTAAGATCTTCTCAAGCCAATGAGAAGATCTTTTGGTCAACCTAGGGTCTAGGCAGCAGCTTCTCCAAGCTCCTCCTTCCAGAACCCTATGTGTTGTCGGCTTGCTTTCCACGAGTCCGTCTTCTCCAGAATTTCCTTCATCTTTAATTTTGTACATTACAAAATTTATACTCGAGTTACATTCGAGTCTTAAACTAATTTTAACAGAAATAATTAAATAGAAGGCCGACACGCAGGTCGCAATCACAATACAACACTCACAGCACAAATAACGGCACGCAGGCCGTAATATGAATTACACACATATTTTAATCTAATTAAAATAGGGTTTTGGGCCATGATCATCACACTACTATACATAATTCAAAATTATGTAATTTTACAAATTTTATATAATTTTTCTACTGATTTTTAGAATTTTTCCGAGTCACAACTCCGCGGCGGTCCCGGTAAGCGGGTTTCGGGCGTAATCGCGAGACAAGGCCCCTTGCGGGGTTAGGGGCAGCGCCCCTACTCGTGAAATAACCTTCACGAGTGTCTTCTTGCGATTATACAGTGCCTTAACCCGCTGTCCCAAAAACCATTTGGGCGAAACTTGCCGTTTCGGAGAAGTTTTTCTCGGTGGCCAAGTCTACAAGTGCTTCGCACTCGTCGCTTTGCCTCTACGAGAAAAATTACTCAAAAATCCTAAAATTTAGAAAAATCACAGAAGCATATATTTATCTAAATTTTGTATCTAATACAAAAAAAAATAAAAACAAAACGAGCACAAGCTTCGCTCGTGGCTCTGATACCACTGTAGGGTTTTTCGGGCCACGAAAACCGCTTTTTCGCGTCGCGGAAACCCCGAAAGCCCCAATAGCAAGGATCCGAGCGAAGAAAGCCATTTCAAAAATTACGAGTGCTCGTTTACATGCTTCAAAACCCGATCTACTCCTAGATCTAAAGAGGGATAAACATTTTACCTTTGATGCGTGCCCCGTTCAATCCCGTTCGCTCCTTTTGGATGTCGGATCTCTAGGACGTCAAGTGCCGTCCCTCTAGAAGTATCCACACAAGCAAGAGAGTGGAGAGGAGAGCCCAAAAGTGTGCTAGCACTTCAAATGGGTCTCGGCAAGATGAGAGGAAAGGGAGAGCTAAAAACCAAAAACCAAAGGAGGAGAAGAATGAATACATCCACACAAAAACCATCCTTTTGTGTGTTAAGTGGCCGGCCACTTAATGGCCATTATTGGCCATTAAGTGGCCGGCCACCACCTTGTGTAACTCCCCATTTGAATTCAAAATTCAAATGGGGAGGTTACTTAACCTTGATGATGATGCCAAGTCATCACTTGGTCAAGTCAAGTCAAGGTGATGTGGCTTGAGTCAAGTCAAACTTGCCTCTTATGGACTTTCCATATTTAGCCAAAGTCAAACTTTGACTTCATTATTCTCCCATGATTAGATTCATCCAACACTCGGATCAAACTCGAGTCCAACTCAAGTTGTCTAATTTGAGTCAAGTCAAACTTGCCTTTTATGGACTTTCCATATTTAGCCAAAGTCAAACTTTGACTTCATTATTCTCCCATGATTAGATTCATCCAACACTTGGATCAAACTCGAGTCCAACTCAAGTTGTCTAATTTGAGTCAAGTCAAACTTGCCTTTTATGGACTTTCCATATTTAGCCAAAGTCAAACTTTGACTTCATTACTCTCGGTCCATCATATGAACTCGTTCTCCATCTATTGCTCTATGTGTGTGACCCTATAGGTTCTTGTAACGTTGGCAATGCCCTTAAACCTATTTAAGGACATAAGCAATGAGAGGTATCTAGCAACACATCATTGCTACCCAAGTTACAAGAATGTCGAGATCCAACATCACCATTGTGACTAATAATTGTGACCATCACAATATGTGACAACGTCCTTCTATCCTCGATATCTAGATTGATCTTTCATGAGGCATAGACCGTGTCATCCTCAAATCAATCTATATGTCTTGAACTCCAAGTAGACTCACTATAATCAAATAAGCTCAATATCTCATATTGCCTTATTTGGGCATGGCCATGCACTTAGTGATCTCACTCTATCAAGACTATGATATCTCTCCCGTCATATAGGAGGGATAGATCCCATCTACATCACTCACATCCCTCCGCATAATTTGTTACATATCCAGTAATCGCCTTTATAGTCCACCCAGTTATGGGTGACGTTTAACGAAACCAAAGTAAATAACTCCTTATGTAGGGAACTATGGTGACTTCAGGTCTAAGGACTAATAGTCATACTAATAGTCACATGAGAAAGTATATGACACTCATATAACGATCCATGATACTTTCTCATGGTGGGTCATTCAGTATACATTCTCCAATGCATACCCATGTGTCAACTTGATATCTCATATCCATGACTTGTGAGATCAAGTCATCGTGTTGATCTACATGCTAGTCTCTATGCATTAACATTGTCCCTGAATGTTAATACTTGACTAGGAATAATTAAGAGTAGTGTTTTCTATATCATCTCACTATCGATTCAAGTAATCGATTGATATAGATAAGAACCTTCTACTCAAGGACGTTATTATACTAAGTTATTTGGCACTGATACACATAAGTACAATAACCATAAGAAATGCCTTTATATATAAGAAATATATATACAAGAATATGATACAATCAGTCCAAAAAGTAATCATCATATGATTGGCTCTAGGGCTCTCACTAACAAAATCCACCTATAATCATGGTACTAAAAAGCCCACATAAGGCCCATTAGTACTTAGTTTTCTCAATTTAAATGAGAAAACATGGATTTTCTAGACCAAAGTTCGCATTAATATTTCTAGGTTCCTCGAAAAATTATCTAGACATGCACAATATTTTAAGGAAATATTAAGAGAATTTTTCTGGTCGTTACAATCCGCCATACCTCGTGAAAGTTGGTCCTCGAACTTAGAATAATTCCGGGTACTTGCGTCTCACCTCGTCCTCGCGTTCTCAGGTAGCTTCTTCGAACCGTTGACTTTGCCATAGGACCTTGACTAAAGGTACCTCCTTACTCCTCAGCTTCTTGACTTCCCTATCCAAAATTTGGATGGGTCTGCTCTCATAGCTTAGGTCCTCCTGCACTTGTACTGTCTGTGGCTCGATCACTTGGTCCATATTTGGGATACACTTTTTAAGCAGGGACACATGGAATACGTTATGAATAGCTGACATTTCTGGAGGCAGCTCTAACTCATATGCCACTTTACCGACTCTTTTCAGAATCAGGTACGGCCCCACATAACGCGGACTTAGCTTTCCTTTCCTCCCGAATCTTGTCACCCCTTTTATAGGAGCCACTTTCAGAAACACCCAATCTCCAACATTAAACTCCAGTGGTCTACGCCGAACATCGGCATAACTCTTTTGTCGGCTCTGAGCAGTTTCTATCCGTTGTCAAATATTCTGTATAGCTCGAGTGGTGCTGTCTATGACATCCGTTGTGAGCCCCATTTCCTTCTTTTCACCACCCTCATACCAACAGATCGGAGACCTACATCTCCTCCCATACAATGCTTCATAAGGTGTCATTCCAATAGTAGCTTGGTAGCTATTGTTGTATGCGAATTCCGCTAAACATAGATATCGACACCAGCTTCCTTTGAAATCCAAGGCACACGCTCGCAACATGTCTTCTAGTACTTGATTCACCCGTTCAGTTTGCCCATCAGTCTGAGGGTGAAAGGCGGTGCTAAATCACAATTTAGTACCGAGAGACTTCTGCACACACTCCCAGAAGTGCGAAGTAATGCGACCATCCCTATCTGAGATGATGGTCTTGGGAACTCCATGAAGTCTGATTATCTCCTTAACATATAATTGAGCCAGTTGCTCAATCGAATAAGTCATCTTGATTGCTAAGAAGTGCGCAGACTTCGTTAGCCTATCCATAATGACCCATATCGCATCATATCCATTTGTAGTCCGGGGAAGTCCTGAAATGAAATCCATTGAGATATCTTCCCATTTCCACTCCGGAATTGGAAGTGGCTGTAGAACTCCTCCGGGTCGCTGGTGTTCTGCTTTCACTTGCTGGCAAGTCATGCAAGTACTGACATGTTGAGCCACATCTCTCTTCATACCAGACCACCAGAACTTCTCTTTCAAATCTTGATACATCTTGGTGGATCCTGGATGCATTGAATAAGGGGTTCCGTGAGCTTCCGTCAGTATTTTTCTTCGAAGCTCCGAATCATTAGGGATACATAGCCGATCCCTAAGGTATAATACCCCCCCTTTGGCGATATGAAAACCCTCGCCCTTTCGTTCTAGAATCTCCTGTTTTATCTCTGAAGGCTAGGATTACCATCTTGTTTGTCCAAACCCTTCTGTGTTTTGAGAGTCGATAAGAATTTCCGGGTTCTTTACCCTGATTCTCTGATAAATTCAAACATAGTATCTACCTCGGGTCGAATACATCACCTTTCGCTTACGGCACTCGATAGAAGCACCGTATTTGCTCAGAAAGTCCATCCCCATTATAACATCGTAATCCCGCATGTCGAGTATTATTAGATCGCAGTAGAGTTCTCTTTCTGCGATTCCGACTAGCACAACACGTAGTACGTGAGCGGATGTCATTATTTCCCCCGAAGGCAGGGTCGTTAAGAACTTGCAGTCCAAAACTTGTGGGGACGTATCTATCTCCTTAGTGTATAATTGAGCTAGTGTCATTAATAGCTCTATGATGTAATTATATGCATATATCATAAGTATATAGTTATTATAATTATGGGTAAACCTATTAATAGTATGCTTCCGAAATATTAATTCACAACATGAGCTATGAATTATATTAGTTAATAGTTATTATATGATAAGTGAGGTCATATTTATTATATTACCATAAAATAACTTAAGGTAATCTTATATATTATATATAAGATAATAGAGAATCATACGTTGCTAATTTAATATTGATAATTAGTATGAAAATATAGTGGACCCCTAATCTACCATAGGTGTTAATATAATTAGGACACTACCCTATGCGTATCATTTGAGGTTATACTGTATGACTTACACCATTAATTATATTAGTATTAGTATAATGGAACTAATGCTATACGCTAACATGGGTGAGAGTTTTATAATCTAATGTATGTAGGCTATCATATACTTCCCTACATGAGACTATATATAGGTTATACATAATACATAAATTATAGTTATTTATCATATAATTATGGTATATACCTATAGTTGCTTATGGAATAATATGAGTTATTTCTATTCCTACCCCCATACTAAATTCTAAATTATTTGATCTTCATAAATAAAACAATAGAAAAATATCGTTCATATGTACATATTTTGCAAATAAAATATGCAAAAACTTCCCATCATCTATCATAAGGTATCATTCGTCGTTACATATCGTAACGTACTTTTCATCATAAATATCGTTCATACTGGCATACCTTAAAATCGTAAGACATATTCCTACTATAAGATATGTAAAGAGGCACTTACATGGAAGCGGCAGGAAGAGGGCTTGATTTGTGTGTAGTGAGATGGTAACTGCACTGATACCAACCTGTAACGCCCGCTTTTTTCTTTTTTTTTCTTTTCATAATCCAGCGGAAACATTTACTTACTCCTACATGCACTTACTACCATTTCGAACATCATAACATAGGAACTTAGCATAGTAACTTTATACTTAGCATCATATCATACTTAGCATCATGTCATTCGTAGCATCATGTCATACTTAGCATCATGTCATAGAGTCATACTCAAGCACATAATAGTAAAGGTAAAGTTCTATCATAAAACGAGCAACCATATTGCTCCTTGGCCAAGTCACTATCACACACATTCTTTGATGCCCTCCTGCTGCTTCCTTACTGTCCCCTTGCATGATCTGCGGTATAAGAAAATAAGACTATAAGCACACAGGCTTAGTAAGACTCTTTCCTACTCACTAAAACCATTCATCATTCACTCATGAGCATATAAGACATTAACATACTTAGTGCTTTACTTAGAACATAAGCCTTTTCATCACTTAGCACACCTTCGTCATGGCATAAGCATAACTTCATCACATTCATAGCATGGCATAAACATAACCATAAAAACATTCATGGCATGGCACGATACTTGGCATAGACATAAACATCGTAAACATTCATAGCATGGCATAGTGCTTGGCATAAACATAGACATAATAAACATAATCTCATAAACATTCTTAGCAGGAACCTAAATAAAATCATGGCGTCCTAACTTAGCATAACATAATTAAATCATGGCATCATAAATTAGTATGGACATAATTAAAATCATGGCATTCTAACTTAGCATAAACATAATTAAATCATGGCATCCTAAACTAGCATGAACATAAATAAATCATGGCATTCTAACTTAACATAAACCTAGTTAAATCATGGCATCCTAAACTAGCATGAACATAAATAAATCATGGCATCCTAAACTAGCATGAACATAAATAAATCATGGCATCCTAAACTAGCATGAACATAAGTAAATCATGGCATTCTAGACTAGCATGAACACAATCAAATCATGGCATCATATATTAACATGAACATAAACAAAATCATTTGCATAAACATACCTTGCATAAACTTACTTTGCATAATATTCTTATCATAAATATAATGCATAACATGGATGGATGCATGTGGCAATTGCATATATATATGGATGCTTAATCTTTAAAAACATGCTTTTAAAATATCATAACATTCCTTGGGCCCTGGCTTGTACCACATTCATTCATCATATGCGCGCATCCCTAAGTAAATACGAGGTAGCTAATCTCAACCTACTAGGGTAAGGACAGCTTCATCGGTAGTCCCGAACCGTAAGGACAGCATCATCGGTAGTCCCGAACCGTGACAGCATCATCGGTAGTCCAGAACCGTGGACCTTACTTAGGTCCGGTACAAGCCCATAAAATAAAATAAAATGCTTTCACATGCTTTTTCATTCATCATCATTCATTCATCATACTTGTCATTCATCATCATTCATTCATGATACTTGTCATTCATCATACTTAACATCATCGTTATGCCTTAAAGGCATATACTTTAACCTCATTCATAAGACATGGAATACATACATCTTATTCATAAACATGGCATGCATACGTATCATTCATAAAACATGGCATGCATGCATATTATTCATAAAACACGGCATATCATTCATAAGACATGGCGTACATACATATCATTCATAAATCATGGCACATGTCTAAACATCTACGACTTAACATATAATTCATGACATACAAACTAAGGGTTTGGTTAACATAGAACTTCTTCCATCTTACTTAAACATATTTCTTGGTAACTCATACACAAGCATCTTTGGAGGTTTAACACGACCCTAACCCTAGGTTAGGCCCTTGGCCGAAAGCCCCAAGGAACCATAGGTTCATGAAGCTTCACATGACTTTCCCAAACCACATCCCATACATACATACTAGGCCATAGGAAACATTTGATTCCATACTTAAGGCCAACCCTAATCCTTTAACCCTAATCTTGCTCTTGGCCGAAACTTCAAAGCCATGGGGCATGGAAAATTTCCATTAAAATCCCCAAATCAATTGTTATACACCAACCATACCTTACCATAGGGCCATTTGGGCCCTTACTTGAAATGAGTCCTAACTTTCCACCCCATTAGGGTACTTGGCCGAAACCTATAGGGTCTCTAGGCCATGTGAAACATTCACATAAATATCCTCCATCTCCCTTATATCATGACAATACATAAAACAAACACTTGAGGTTTTAAACCCAACCCTACACAAGGGTTCTTGTTGTTGGCCGAAACCCTAGGGTATCCTAGGGTACTCCAAAAATTCCCAAAAATTATACTTAACCTCTAAACATCATAAGGGAACATTAAATAACATTATACAGTTTTTTAGCATCATTATGGACCCTAAAACATGGTGGCCGAAACCCATAGGATTTCTAGGGTGTTGATTCTATTTCTTTCATGTTGGCCGAAACCCTAAGGTGCCTTAGGGTACTCCAAAAATTCCCAAAAATTATACTTAACCTCTAAACATCATTAGAAAACATTAAATAACATTATACAGATTTTTAGCATCATTATGGACCCTAAAACATGGTGGCCGAAACCCATAGGGTTTCTAGGGTGTTGATTCTATTTCTTTCATGTTGGCCGAAACCCTAAGGTGTCTTAGGGTACTCCAAAAATTCCCAAAAATTATACTTAACCTCTAAACATCATAAGGGAACATTAAATAACATTATACAGATTTTTGGCATAATTATAGACCTTAAAATCCTTGTGGCCGAAACCCATAAACCTAGGATTCTTGATTTTCTTTCCTTTCAACATCAAATCCAAAAACCAACCTTTATAATATGCTAAAAATCATAGAAAATCATAAAGAACTAATATACCACAGGTTAGGGAGTCTTACCTTAGGTTTCTTGATTTTTAGACCTTAAAAAGGGAAGAAACTTGTAGAGCTCTTGACCCTTGATCCCTCCTTGCCCTTGTTGTCTTGGAAGGAACCTAGATCTTGGAGATGTGGAGTTTTTCCAAGGGAAAAACCCTCTAATGGTGGTCGGCTAGAATGAGGGGAGGAGGAGAAGAGAAAATGCAAATTGAAGGAAGAATAAGGTAACTCCCAAACCCCCCCCCCTTTATTACCCATTAAAGAGGTAAATGAAGAGTCTCTCCATGACCCTTCATCTTCTTCTAAGCCTTAACCAATATCCACTTCATTCCTCATACATTCCCTTGCTAGATGAGTTGGTTTAAAGCATATATGGTTGTACAAGAGGTCCAAGGTTCAATCCTTGGCTCATACACCTTTATTTTTATTTTATTTTTATTTCATTTATTTTATTATATTTTTTTCCTAAATTCCAAAAATCCCCCTAAAATCCCCCATAATTATGCTAATATTCCTAAATAAAATTCTTTTATATTTATATTAATTTTACCTAATTAATACCCATTTTTGGAGCCCATTTAAAGCTCATTAGTACCTAATTTCTCCATTAAAATAGGGATAATTAGGCTAAGACTTACCCATAATCATGCTAATATGCCTAATTAAATCCTATTTATATTTATACTAATTATTACCTAAAATCCACCTATAATCATGCTACTAAAAAGCCCACATAAGGCCCATTAGTACTTAGTTTTCTCAATTTAAATGAGAAAACATGGATTTTCTAGACCAAAGTTCGCATTAATATTTCTAGGTTCCTTGGAAAATTATCTAGACATGCTCAATATTTTAAGGAAATATTACGAGAATTTTCCGGGTCGTTACACCCCTAAACCTAGGGTTTCTAGCAAAGGTAAGTTTGGTTTCCCAACTTAAACTTAAACTTCTCCCCCTTTGCCATACATCAAAAAGACCCCAATAATATCCCAATTATTGGTCTTTTAATCCCCAATGATCATAAACAATGTGTAATAGCCTCCCATACACTTGTTTTGTATCATTTGGACCCCAAACCAGCTGCTGATACAAAAATTGGCCTTGACCAGTCGACTGCCAAAATGGCAGTCGACTGATACTCTGAAAGTCTGAAATTTCAGCATTTCTGACGAAATTCAGAAATGCGCCAAAAATTTCACAAATCTCTAAAAATTCCCAAATTTTGTGGAGAGGTTTGTGGTACCCATATCTACTTGGGAAAAATACATTCCAAAATATATCTATCACCATTCTCATGTTTGACATAAAACCCAAAACTAGCCAAAAACTTCAATCAAACCTTGACCTAATGTCCTAGTTTTGGTTTCCTCTTGATGTCTTTGCCCATGCCACCCCACAATGCATCCCTAGCATTGATTTACATGGCAATTACACACCAAAAACTAATTTTCATGCAATATGACCCCAATGTCATATTTCCATGCATGAAACTCAAAAACACCGTGCCAAAACCCAAGAATTGAGACTCAAGTCCGTCTTCAAATCTTTTGGCACACTCCATGGTCCATCTAGACCACTAGGAGCACCCCTCCTAAGGTCAATTCACCATATATCCCAAAGGATTCTAGAGCTCTCCCTTGAGCTCTTAGCCCTAGCCACCTCCCTAGGTGACTCAACAAATGCAAACCACACCGGTGAACCTCCGGTGACTCTTGGCCTACGAACTCAACCCTCTTAACCTTGGACCACTTGTCATTAGTTAAGATCTTTTCCTTTCCTTTTGATGGCATTCGCTTGCCATTCTTGCACTCCCCCTTCTTTCCATAATCATATGCTACCCTAGCATATCTCTTTTCCTTGGCATGGGAGACCCTAGATCGGTATCCTAGACCCGATCTATCATTGTTGGATTTTAGACCACCCAACACCATATCCAAACCCTTAGATCCAATAGTGAATCTCTCTAGGGTTTTCTCTAACCTCTCAAGCTTTTCCCTTAAAGCTTGATTTTCCCATTCTAGGTTCCTAAACCTAGAATCCACATGCCCATTTTGGATATTCCTAGAACTATCCATTTTCTTAGGCATTTGTTTCCCTCCCTTGGGATTAATGCCTTTAGCCTTGGATACACAGGTCTTAGATTTACCATGATGCATGCTTTTCTTAGGATATGTATCTACCTTGTTATCCTTATTCCTATCATGATATTTAAAAACATGGTTATGCACAAAAAGACAATTTTCATGAAATCTAGCATGCATGGGTGAGTGATTTGCATTATTTCTAATATTCATGGATGGGTAATTGGCATGATTCTTAGCATTCATGGAGGAACTTAAATATGAATGACAATTTAATCTAGGGTTAGGAATTACTTCCCTTACCCTTGTAGTACCTCCATGATGTGGGCTTCTCTTATTCCTTTGCTCTTTCTCCCATCTCCTCAAGTGCTCCATCTTCTTGAGCTCTCCACTCTTTGGGCACTTGGTGTGGTAGTGCCCTAGCTCACCACACGTGAAGCATCTAATCTCCTTTTTCTTATCTTGGGCTCCTCCAATCCTACAACCCATGTTAGATTTAAATCGAATGGACTCGGGTTTAGATTTTACCTCCTTCTTACCTTTTGGGCACTTGTCCTTGTAGTGCCCCTTTTCGTTGCAACCAAAGCATGTGATATGCTCCTTCAATTTAGCTTTAGTGGAGGTAGAGACTAGGTTGACTTCTTCTTCAATCTTGGATGATGTGGATGCTTCCTCTTGCTCCAGTATTGATGACGGTCTCTCCTCCCCCTCAATCCTTGAGGTGGAGACCTCTTCCTTTTCTTCTCTTGAGGTGGTTGAAGATCTCTCACTCTCTTCATCCACTTCACTTCGGGATGTAGATAACTTAATTCTCTCCTCTTCTTGAATCATGGGGCTTTTCTCCTTAGGCTCTTGAGTTTGTGTAGGAGTTTCATGATATCTTTTCAATTTATCCCATAATTCATATGCATTTTCATATTTTCCTACAACACTCAAAACATTGTTAGGCAAAAGATTTATCAAAGTGCTAATTACCTTCTCATTTGATTTCGCTTGATCTTGTTGTTCTTGACTCCAATATCTAGGACTAAGTCTCTTCCCGTGCTTATCTTTTGGAGTCTCATATGGCCCTTCAAGCGCGATTCGAAGTTCCCACTCCATTCCAAACCAAGTTTCAATCCTCGCCCTCCAAAGGTTGAAATCTTGATAATCGTAGGGCGGTGGAGTGTAGATGTCTTCCCCCAACTTATCTTCCATGATTTCTTCCTCTAGCGTGTGCTCCCTCGGCGGTTAGTCCGATCAAGAGCGGTCCTTCGCTCTGATACCAATTGTTAGGATCGATTCCGTACGCTAGAGGGGGTGAATAGTGTTTCGAACTCTTTCTTGAATCAGCGTTGTTAGTAGCACAGTGGAATATACAATAAACAACAAAAACAACGCTAACAATACCAGATTTAGTTGGTATCCACCCCGGTCGGGTGACTAATCCAACAATCCGTCGGCGGATCAAACCCCGGATAACCTCCGGCTAGAACTCGTCGCTCCTTGTGGTTGGAGAAACCTCGCCACAACACCAAGGACACTTAGAGAACAAAGTAGACTACTATCTTGCGTTAGCCAAGCAAGATTCGTCAAGAAACTTAGCCACCACGACGTCCTCTTTAAATAGGACTCGGGGATGATTTCTCGCTACCAGTCGACAGCCCCCAGGGCAGTCGACTGGTGCCAGCCAAATTCGACCGATGCACCTCAACGTTCGAATTCTCAGCCAGCTCACCAGCCACCTACCAGTCGACTGCCCCCAGGGCAGTCGATTGGTCCAGGCCTGAGACCATTCTGTGAGTTTCACCAGTCGACTACCACAATGGCAGTCGACTGCCCTACTCACACACCTAAGGTTTCCCATCCTGAGTACATTCCACTCCGCACTCAAACCCTAGGATTTCCCGAGTACAATCACACTGCACTCGTACCCTCACTACTTGACTGACTCCTCCTCCGTAGCCTCAACTGTTGCCTTCGCGCCCTCTTCATCTTCGGCTCCCGTCCCTCGGATGCACGCAAGCCTCCAGCATGCCTCCATGCCATCGTTCACGCATGCCTCGAAGTCCGCACCCATTAGCTCATCGTCCCTACTCACCAAAGTCCCTCGGATGCGCACGCAAGCCTCCAACTTACCTCCATGCCATCCTTCACCGTACCGAGGCCGTCCAGTCAAGTCCATATGTGTAACCTGTACAGCCTGCACACTCAACATACACATATAAGTAAACAAGGGTAAACCTAACTTAAACCCTTTGCCCAAACATCAAAACCTATGGTCACTCCGGACCATCTTAGGGCCGATTGCTCCAACAAAATCGTGGTGTTCGCGTGTGTTTTACTTTACTTATTTCCGCTGCTAATTCTCTTTTACAAATCCGAACATTTTACGATATTCACCCCCCCCCCTCTATCGTTCTTCTCGATCCAACAAATACAAGATCAAGCATACAAAAAGGAATCAAAACATGGATTTGAGAGCCTAAATGGATTATCAAAATGGTAATTATCACCCACCGAAGTTTGAGGTAGAATTCACCACGTGGAAAATGATAATACAGGTATACTTTAAAAGAGAATTCAATATTTTACTAATAATAAAATATGATTTTGAAGTACAAAAGAACGAGAACAGAGGAGAAATTAAAGAGTACCGCTAGATCAAAAAGCATAGAGAGGGCTTCATGGCAAACGGTAAGGTAGAATTTCATCTGCTAAGTGTACTACCGCCATAAAAAGTCAACCTAGACAACGCCTATTCTACAAATGAACTTTGGGAAAATTTCCTATAGCTCCATGAAGGAATCTCTGAAGCTAAGCTAGCAAGATGAGACTTGCTTCGGAATCAACTAATATGCCTCCAAATAGAAAAGGGAGAAACAGTGGCTCAACTGCATGCAAAACTAAAGGATCTAATCATCGGACTCAACAATCTTGGAGAAATGATAATGAATCAGGATTTGTTAAGGTAAGCCCTTAATGCATTTCCGAGAATACCAGAATGGATGTCAATCGTCGACTTTTATTATATCTCCAAGGACCTCTAGGTAAGTAGCTTAGAAAGTCTATTGTCTACTTTTGATTTTCATTAATCTAGATGTGCAAGGTTTTGTAAGGATACGAATCAAAACCTAGAACTAAAAGCCAAAGCAGACGAACCGGATTCAGACACATCTCTCGACGAGGATCTAGAAGCTTTTATTGTGCGAAAGTTTTAAAACTTTTTTTAAATCTAACACGTTTAATGAGATACAAGCCAAGAAAACTCCACAAGGAAAAAGAAAATACAAATGGTATAATTATAACAATAAAGGACACATAAAGGAAAACTGTCAAAAATTAAAGAAGAAAGGGTCAAACAAGTCTAAGCACAAGAACCTGAAAGCTATATAGGACATGTCTGTAAGTACCCTAGGTAAGTTTTGATGTGCTCAACCAAGTCAAATTAGGTCTTGTTGTGTTTGAACCCTGTGTCTAAGTGTGCAGGGCTTTGGAGCGCAAGAAGTCAAACGGAAGACGCAATGGTCGAGAAGGATGCCACGGGAAGGGAGCTGACGGGCTCGATGCATCCAAGGGACGCGGAAGTTTACGGAAGAGTACATCGGTAGAGTGAGAAGGACGTGCGCGACATCCATGGGACAGGAAGTTGGGCAGAAGAACACTCGAGGCGAAGGTTAGAGGAGGGTTCAAGTGAGCCTAACTCTGGAAGGCCCGAGATTACCTAAGAAGATCCATTGGAGATAGATCAGCAAAAACCTGACCAAAAGTCAATTGAGCACTCCTATGCACTCGCGCACCCACCGGGCACCCCCAGTGCATACAGGTGCCCGAGAACCAATTTCAATTTATCTGCTAGTCGTTCGGGAACGTTACAAAGGGGATAATCTTTAAGTCACATGTGAGGCACCCCCAAGCTCTCAGGCGCCTGAGTAGGGCCACGTCAGGGTTTGGATAGACTTGTCTGGGGCTATAAATAGACCCCTGAGCTCAGTTCCAAAATGCAATTCACTTGTACATGAATTCTAATCTGAGTTTCCATTGTTTTCTTGAGTTCTTCATTATGAAAGAGGATTCTCCGCCCCAAGGAGTTAATCAGGAGATCGAACTACATTTTTCCTTAGATTAGCAACCTTCCTAGTTGCAAATCAAGTAAATTGGTTGTGTCTCTTTTCCAATTTTGTTTAGCTCATTCTTATGTTATTATTATTATTGTGAACTAATCGTTATCTTTGTTGGGCAAGAACAGGAGATCACTTTTATTTTTTCAAGGGTAATTCATCCCCCTCTTGCCGACCGCACGATCACTGACAAGTGGTATCAGAGTCAGGACACTCCCAAAGGACTAACTATCATCTGAAGCAAAGTACAAAATGGTCGGACTAGCCATCTATTAGTGTTATCCCTAGAGCCATTTATAAGATGATTGTCTAGGAAATATTTTGTATCATATTCTATTTAATGATTGATTATTATATTTATTTCATGATTATGCCCAATTAATAAGTATAATAATGTTCTTGGGTAGTAGGTTCTGATCTACATTATATCAATTAGTTGAATTGATAGTGAGATGATATAGAGAACACTATCTTTAACTATTCCTAGTCAAGTATTAATATTCAAGGACAATATTAATACATTAAAACTAGCATGTATGTCAATTGATGACTTGATCTCACAAGTCATGGATATGGAATATCAAGTTGACATATGGGTATACATCAGAAAATGTGTACTGAATTGACCTGCCATGAGAATGTTTCATGGATTGTTATATGAGTGTCATAAGCTTTCTCATGTGACTATTAATATGAATAGTTCGTAGATCTGAATTCATTACGGTTCCCTACATAAGGAGTTATATGCTTTAGTATCATCAAACGTCATCCGTAACAGTGTGGACTATAAAGGTGATCACTAGGTATGTAACCAATTATGTGATGGGATGTGAGTGAAGTTGATGGGAACTATCCCTTTTATATGAGATATCTGTGGGTCACTTGATCGAGTAGGACTACTAAAATGCATTGTCGTGCTCAAATGAGTCAATATGAGATATTGAGCTCATTTTCTTGAGTGAGTATACTTGAGGATCAAGAAACATAAAGATTGATAAGGGGATGAGACCGTCTATGCCTCATTAATCAATCTAGATATCAAGGATAGAAGGACAAAGTTATACATTATAATAGTCACGGAAAGGTTATGTCATATCTTGACATTCTTATCAGTTGCGTAGCAATGATGCATTGCTAGATGTCGCTCATTATTTATATATCTAAAACAGTTTAGAGACATTGTCAATGTTACGAAATCTATTGGGCCACACACAAAGGACACGATGTCTCAGAGATAAGATGATTTTAGTTTGACTAAAATGTGATCTGAAATTGGATTAATTGAGTTAGACTCATATGAATCCAATTGGATTATGGGATTGACTTCAATTTGAGTTAGACTCATTTAGATTAGACTCAACCACTTAATTATGGATAATATTTATTAAAAGTTTTAATGAAATATTATTTAAGAGGAAAGCTAAGGGGCATTCTATTCATTAGATGAATAGAATATTAAGAGTCTCAAGGGATACCAAGAGGCTTGGTATTCATTAGGTTTTATTATCATTAAGATGAAAGAAGCTCAAGGGGCAAAGACCCTTGGTATTCATTGGTTGAGTATAAATACCCCTCCTTGTCAAAGACTAGTAAGAGTGTAACGACACGACCGCTTGGCCCCTTGGGCGACCCAACTGGCGGCACATTTGGCGGCCCAACAACCTAGTGGCCAAATCAACATTTGGCGGCCCAACAACCTAGCTTATATCGTCGACCAACAACGAATGTCGACGACCATCGATCGTGTCGTTACTCACTAGGTCTTCCCACCCCTGGCCAGTGGATTTTTGCCTTCCTCAGGATTTGAACTCTAGACCTCCAGGTTATGTACTAGAGTTTATGAATCCTGATAGCCAAGTGAGCTCACTTGGCTATCAGGATTCATAAACTCTAGTACTTAACCTGGAGGTCTAGAGTTTGAATCATGAGGAAGGCAAAAAATCCACTGTCCAAGGGTGGGAAGACCTAGTGAGTAACGACACGATCGATGGTCGTGGACATCCGTTGTTGGTAGACGACATAAGCTAGGTTGTTGGGCTGCCAAATGTTGATTTGGCCGCTAGGTTGTTGGGCCGCCAGTTGTGCCGCCAAAGGGTCCAAGCGGTCGTGTCGTTACAATAAAAAGGCAAGTACTAAAGTACCTTGAATCTGGTAGCCAAGTGAGCGCGGTACTCATTCAATTTCTAGTCCCAGAAGAGATGCATCTGAGTACCATGCCTAGTCTCAGGACAGTGACCAACACATTCAGTTTCTGGGCAGTTAGGCAATTTTAGGAGAGTAATCGGAGTTTACATGTGATGAAGAGGGTGTTCTGTACTTTCGAGGGAGGTTGTGTGCACCAGAGGCGCACCCTGTCTTGGAAGAGTTGTTGTAGGAGGTCACCGATCACGTGTTGCTATTCATCCTGGTAGCACTCGTATGTATCGTGAGTGGAGACGTTTCTTATAGGTGGAACGACATGAAGAGGGACATCGCAGATTTTGTGCTAGATGTCTCATTTGTCAGCAGGTTAAGGCATAACACCAGAGACCTACTGGACTCCTCCAGAGGATCCCCGTTTTTGAGTGGATGTGGGAGAATATCACCATGGATTTCGTTGTGGGTTAGCTGAGGACTAGGAGAGGTCATGCAATTTGGGTAGTCGTGGACTGACTAACCAAATTTGCTCACTTCTTAGCTATTCGGAGGACAGATTCTCTTGATAGATTGGCAGAGTTATATTGCCAGGATATAGTCAGATTGCATGGAGTTCCTTTGAGTATTATCTCGAATAGAGATCCGCATTTTACATCGCGGTTCTGGCGGAGTTTATAGAGGGCTATGGGTACAGAGCTCCGTCTCAGCACAGCGTTTCATCCCCAGACAGACAGATAGTCAAAGCATGCTATCCAGACTTTGGAGGACTTGCTGCGCTCGTGTGTGATGGACTTTGAGGGTAGTTGAGATGGCCATTTACACTTGGTGGAGTTCTCCTACAACAACGGCTTTCATTCGGTGATATAGGGCACCGTTTGAGGCGTTGTACGGTAGGGCGTGCAGGACACCCACCCTCTGGGATGAGGTCGGTGAGACTAAGCTGCTGGGACACCAGAGAGTTCAGCACGAGACAGAGTTCGTACAGACTGTCAGATATAGATTATTAGCGGCACAGGATCGTCAAAAGAGCTATGCTGACCGGAGGCGCAGACCCTTAGAGTTTGCTGCGGGTGATCATGTTTTCTTTCGAGTTTCATCCACAAAAGGGGTGAAACGTTTTGGTGTCAGAGGTAAGCTAGCTCAACGGAATATCAATCCGTTCCAGATTCTAGAAAGGATTGGAGCTGTAGCTTATCGCCTAGCACTTCCGCTTTCTTTGACCGACGTCCACGACATGTTCCATGCATCCAAGCTGAGAGGTCATGTGCCAGATTCCACATTCATATTATCCGAGGTGTCTGTTCTGCTCCAGTCGGATAGTACTTATTAGAAGGTATCTGTATGAATTTTGGATTTCCAGGAGTGTTAGTTGCGGAACAAGGCAATACGATTGGTTAAAGTCGGATGACAGCACCATTCAGATGCCGAGACGACCTGGGAGCTCGAGGATATGATCAGAGCTCGTCTCCCCACTTGTGTATTTGAGATGTGTACGGTTTGTTTTGTACGGTATTTGTACTGTCTGTTCCCGTTCAGTATTTTGTAATGTATGATCGTACTTGACACATTTAGTTAACAAATTTGGGGACCAAATGTAACGACCCGACTTCTCTACCCTATACTTAAGCCAGATCGTCGCTCTTTACTACCTTTACCTTTCCTCACATAACCTTAACCTTTGACTTCACCTTAGACCTTGGCCTTAGGTTACCACTACTTGACTTCAAGAACTGAAAACCATTTCCAAAGATCCACAATTCATATACTTTCAAGACATACAAAGATATAACACCATGTCTATACTCTATGCTAGTTTTATAAACATCCTAGCAACTCAAAACAAATCTAATGACGAAATTAGAATCTTTGCGGAATTTAACAAGACTACCAAACCATATGAAATCATGCTAAAGATTGTATCAACTTTTGACTCTATGCGGAGGATTAAACACAATGTTCACATTTTACCAAACAAAATATTAAACTCCAAGTTTCTAAACTTTTGAAATTGCCTCTAAGCCTTAACCTAACGGATCTCTTCCACGGTTCCACCGCCACTGAGCATCAATGCAAGTCCGGGCCACCTCCATAACATATGCTTTTTCTTTGCCTTTATCTACAATAGAAGGAAATGCAACTAATAAGCACAATGCTTAGTAAGTAAATCCTAACTCACAAATCCATGCTATCGATAATAAACATGCTCATTTCAAAGAATGCTTACTTCCAAAATACATGTACATGGGAAAACTTACATATACTTATCATGCTCAATCATGTTGAAAACATTACATGCATTACATCATTTGCAACCTTACGTACTCAAACATTCAAACACTAACTTCCTTACTCTTACTCTTTAACATGCTTGTAATGTATCAAGGCTAACATATGAAATAAAGGCACATACTTAAAACTAAAAACACTTGCGAATTCTTATTTACTTGAAAATAGTAACCAACTTTCTTTAGGTTGCGGGGTAGCTAGCCACCGCACCTTATTAGAGCTTCTTTCTAACTTTCTGTGGGCCTTCCATTTGCCCGGTACATGTCACATTCCGAAAATAAAATACATTCTTACTATAATACTTATACGTATCAAACTATCTTACTTTTGCATAAATTTTGCACTTAACACCTTTACCTTTCATACTTGAGACTTTCATCGAGCACCTTGCGTGCCCATAATCCCACCCTCATTTTTGGGACTTTTCAAAAATTAAATCTTATCATGCTTAGCTTACATACACCAAATCTAAACCAATTAAATTTCTATCATGAGAAAACATGCATCTTTAAAAACTTAAAACACACGATAACTGTAACGACCCGGAAAATTCTCTTAATATTTTCTTAAAATATTAAGCATGTTTAAATAATTTTCCAAGGGACCTAGAAATATTAAGGAGAACTTAGGCCTAGAAAATCCATGTTTTCTCATTTAAATTGAGAAAACTAAGTACCAATGAGCTTTAAATGGGCTCCAAAAATGAGTATTAATTAGGTAAAATTAATATAAATTAGGTAAAATTAATATAAATATAAAAGAATTTTATTAGGGAATATTGGCATAATTATGGGTGATTTTAGGGGGATTTTCAGAATTTAGGAAAAAAAATAATAAAATAAATGAAATAAAAATAAAATAAAAATAAAGGTGCATGAGCCAAGGATTGAACCTTGGACCTCTTGTACAACCATGTAAGCCTTAACCAACTCACCTAGCAAGGGATTTCTATGAGGAAATGAAGTGGATATAAGTTAAGATTAAGAAGAAGATGAAGAGTCATGGAGAGACTCTTATTTACCTCCTTAATGGGCTATTAAAGGGGGGTTTTGGGAGTTACCTCTTCCTCCCATTACTTGCATTTCGAAAACTCTTCCTCCCCTCATTCTTGCCGAGCACCAAGAAGAGGGTTTTCCCCTTGGAAAACTTCCACCAAGGTCCATCTCCAGATCTAAGTCTTCCAAGGATACAAGGACAAGGGTGTTCAAGGGTCCAAAGATCTTACCATTTTCTTCTCTTCCAAGATTTGAAAAATCAAGAAACCCAAGGTAAGACTCCCTCACCTGTGGTATAATAGTTCCCTATGATTTCCATGATTTTTAGCATGATATATTGGTTAGTTTTCAATTTGATGTTGAAAGGAAAGAAAACCAAGACCCTCATGCTTAAGGGTTTCGGCCACCATGATTTCTAGTCTATAAATATGCTAAAAATCTGTATAATGCTATTTAATGTTCCCTTATGATGTGTAGAGGTTAAGTATAATTTTTGGGAATTTTTGAGAACCTAGGACACCCTAGGGTTTCGGCCAACATGAAAGAAACAAAACTAAGAACCTTAAGTTTAAGGGTTTCGGCCACCATGATTTACAGTCTATAATTATGCCAAAAATCATGATAATGTTATTTAATGTTCCCTTATGATGTGTAGAGGTTAAGTATAATTTTTGGGATTTTTGGAGTACCCTAGGACACCCTAGGGTTTCGGCCAACATGAAAGAAACAAAACTAGGAACCCTAAGTTTAAGGGTTTCGGCCACCATGATTTACAGGTCTATAATTATGCCAAAAATCTTGATAATGTTATTTAATGTTCCTTATGATGTGTAGAGGTTAATGTATAATTTTTGGGAATTTTTGGACTACCCTAGGATACCCTAGGGTTTCGGCCAACATGAAGGAACCTAAGCAAGCACCCTAGGCACCCTAGGGTTTCGCCGCCATGTTTAAGGGTCTAAAATGATGATAAAAATCCCAATCATGATGTTTAATGTACTCTCATGATGTCTAGAGGTTTAATACAATTTTGGAATTTTTGGGTACCCTAGAGACCCCATATGTTTCGGCCAACCTCAAGGACCCAAGGGTTAGGGTTGAGCCTTTAACTTCAAGTATATGTTTATGTGTTGCCATGATAAGTATGATAAGTTTATGTTCAGGATATGAATGATGCCATGATAAGAATGATAGGGTTATGATCACGATAAAAATGATGCTATGATATGTTAGGTTCATGATATGAATGATGCCATGTTAAGTATGTTATGTTTATGTTTAAGAATGAGGATGATGCCATGTTTAAGAATGAAAATGATGCCATGTTAAGTATGTTATGTTTATGTTCATGATAAGAATGATACATGCCATGTCTTATGAATGATACATATGTATGCCATGATTTATGAATAAGATGTATGTATGCCATGTCTTATGAATGAAGTTAAGTACATGCCTTTAAGGCACAGCTATGATGTTAAGTATGATGAATGACAAGTATGATGAATGAAAGATGATGCTTATGTCTTTAAGGCATAAATATGCTAAACGGCACGGTCGATGGTTGACGGTACGACGGTCGAGAGGACCGGTAAATGGGCCGGTAGACGGGCCGAGCCGTAACAAGTTATGCTATGTTAAGTATGCTATGAATGAATGATGAATGATGACACATGAAAAGTATTTTACTTTATGTATGGGCTTGTACCGGACCGAAGTATGGGTCCAAGGGATGGGCACCTTAAGAACGCCCCGGTTTTGGACTACCGTAGCTGTCCACGGTTCTGGCCCTACCGGAGCTGGGCAACAGGGATGGGCACCTTAAGAACGCCTCGGTTCGGGGACTACCGACTATGCTGTCCTTACCCTAGTAGGTTGGGGCTCGCGACCTCGGACTTGCTAGGGATGCGCGCTATGATGTATGTATGTGGTACAAGCCGGGACCCCAAATGATGTTATGATGATTATGTTTAAGCAATTAAAAGTATGTTTTAAAAGTTAAGCATCCCTTATGTATATGCATTCCACTCATGCATCCATTCATGTTATGCATTATGCTATGATGATAAGACTTTATGCTTATGTTTCATGTTAAGAAGTATGCATGAGAATGAATGATCTATGCCATGAAAGAAAGTTCACTATGTTTATGATTATGCATGAATTATGTTCATATGTTATGAATTATGCCATGAATTATGCATGCTTCGAATGTTTATGATGTTTATGTTTATGCATGATTATGCCATGCTTAGAATGTTTATGATGTTTATGTTTATGCCATGAATTATGCCATGCTTAGAATGTTCACTATGTTTATGATTTATGCCATGAATTATGCATGCTTAGAATGTCTATGATGTTTATGTTTATGCCATGAATTATGCCATGCTTAGAATGTTCACGATGATTATGATTTATGCCATGAATTATGTTCACTATGTTTATGAATTATGCATAATTATGCATGCTTAGAATGTCTATGATGTTTATGTTTATGCCATGTATCATGCCATGCTTAGAATGTTATTGTGTTTATGTTCATGTCATGCTATGTATACGACAAGTGACGTAAGATGTTATGTTCTAAGTAGAGCACCAAGTATGTTAATGTTTTATGTGCTCATTATGAGATGATGAATGATGAATGATTTTGTGAGTAGGAAAGAGTCTTACTAAGCCTGTGTGCTTATAGTCTTATTTCCTTATACCGCAGATCATTCAAGGGGACAATGAAGGAAGCAGCAGGAGGGCAAGAACGCATGTGTGTCGTAGTGACTTGGCCCAGGAAACTATATGTTTGAATAATGACTTATGGAACCTTATGACCTTATGATATGATGTTATGTGAGACATGATATGATGCTTAAGTTCAAAGTTAATATGCTAAGGTTCCCATGTCAATATGTTAAGAATGGTAACAGGGCATGTATAAGTTAAGTTATTCCGCTGTCTTATGATGTCTACATGCCCTAAGCATGTTAACGTAACGCCGCTAAAAAAAAATAAAAAAAGCGGGCGTTACAGGTTGGTATCAGAGCAGTAACCATCTCACTACACACACATCAAGCACTCTTCCTGCCGCTTCCAAGTAAGTACCTCTTTACATATCTTATAATAGGAAGATGTTTTATGATTTTAAGGTATGCCAGTATGAACGATATTTATGATGAAAAGTATGTTACGATATGTAACGATGAATGATACTTTATCTTATTTAGGAATTAAATATTTAGAATGATATAGGTGTAGAAAAAAAACTATAATTTATGATATTATGTATAATCTATAATAAAGCCACATGTAGAAAATTATCTGATAGCCTACCCACAGGAGATTATAACACTCTCACCTATGTAAACGTATAGCATTAGTTCCATGATATTAATACTGATATAATTAATGGTATAGGTCATATGGTATAACTTAGGTAGGGGCGCATAGGGTAGGGTTCTAATTATGGTAACACTTATTATAGGTTATGGTCACTGATATCTTAGATATAATATATAAGACTACCTTAAGTTATTTTATGGTAATATAATAAGTAGGATCTCACCCATTCTATAATAATCATACAACTAATATAATTCATAACCCGGGCTGAGAACTAATGTTTCAGAAGCATACTATTATTAGGTTTACCCATAACTAAAATAAGTATATAATTAGGATATATGCATATAATTATATCATGGAGTTAATAATGACATTAGCCAATTATATGTCAAGGAGATAATCAGAACTTCGATATATACAGCGATGCTTCCAAGCTAGGACTGGGAGCTGTACTTAGGCAGAGTGGTAAGGTCATTGCTTACGCCTCTAGGCAACTCAAGGAAAATGAGCAGAACTACCCCACTCACGATCTGGAATTGGCTGCGGTGGTTTCGCTCTTAAGATATGGAGGCATTATCTATATGGAGCACAGTGTAGATTTATACAGACCACCAGAGTCTGCGGTACTTCTTCACTCAGAAAGACCTGAATATGAGACAACGCCGATGGCTTGAGTTGGTGAAGAACTATGACTGCGAGATCTTCTACCATCCAGGGAAGGCAAACAAAGTGGCCGATGCACTTAGCCGAAAGTCAAGTGCCACCTTGGTGTCCATATCTAAGTTACCCCGACCACTCGAAAGAGAAATTATGAATTTTAGGGTCGAAGTCATCTCCGAGCGACTTTCCACCTAAACCCTAAACAAAAGGGTGATTTGAGTCTTCAGGAAATTAAACAAGAGATCCTAGAAGGAAAGGGCGATGGTTTCCATATCGCCAAAGGGGGAGTACTCTACCTTAGGGATCGTCTATGTATTCCTAATGATCCGGAGCTTCGAAAGGAAATACTGGCAGAAGCTCACGGAACCCCTTACTCGATGCATCCAGGATCCACCAAGATGTATCAGGATCTGAAGGAGAAGTTTTGGTGGTCCGGAATGAAGAGGGATGTGGCTCAGTATGTTAGTACTTGCATGACTTGCCAGCAAGTAAAAGCAGAACACCAGCGACCCGGAGGAGATGTAGGTCGCCAGTCTGTTGGTATGAGGGTGGTGAAAAGAAGGAAATGGGGCTCACAACGGATGTCATTGACAGCACCACCCGAGCTATACAGAATATTCGACAACGGATAGAAACTACTCTGAGCCGACAAAAGAGTTATGCCGATGTTCGGCGTAGACCACTGGAGTTTAATGTTGGAGATTGGGTGTTTCTGAAAGTGGCTCCTATGAAAGGGGTGACAAGATTCGGGAGGAAAGGAAAACTAAGTCCGCGCTATGTGGGGCCGTACCTGATTCTGAAAAGAGTCGGTAAGGTGGCATATGAGCTGGAGCTGCCTCCAGAGATGTCAGCTATCCATAACGTATTCCATGTGTCCCTGCTGAATAAGTGTATCCCAAACATGGACCAAGTGATCGAGCCACAGACGGTGCAAGTGCAAGAGGACCTAAGCTATGAGAGCAGACCCATCCAGATTTTGGACAGGGAAATCAAGAAGCTGAGGAGTAAGGAAGTGCCCTTAGTCAAGGTCCTATGGCAAAGTCAACGGTTCGAAGAAGCTACCTGGGAGCGCGAGGACGAGATGAGGCGCAAGTACCCGGAGTTATTCTAAGTTCGAGGACGAACTTTCACGAGGTATGGGGGATTGTAACGACCCGGAAAATTCTCTTAATATTTTCTTAAATATTAAGATGTTTAAATAATTTTCCAAGGGACCTAGAAATATAAGGAGAACTTAGGCCTAGAAAATCCATGTTTTCTCATTTAAATTGAGAAACTAAGTACCAATGAGCATTAAATGAGCTCCAAAAATGGGTATTAATTAGGTAAAATTAATATAAATTAGGTAAATTAATATAAATATAAAAGAATTTTATTAGGGAATATTGGCATAATTATGGGTGATTTAGGGGGATTTTCGAATTTAGAAATAAAAATAATAAAATAAATGAAATAAAAATAAAATAAAAATAAAGGTGCATGAGCCAAGGATTGAACCTTGGACCTCTTGTACAACCATGTAAGCCTTAACCAACTCACCTAGCAAGGGATTTCTATGAGGAAATGAAGTGGATATAAGTTAAGATTAAGAAGAAGATGAAGAGTCATGGAGAGACTCTTCATTTACCTCCTTAATGGGCTATTAAAGGGGGGTTTTGGGAGTTACCTCTTCCTCCCATTACTTGCATTTCGAAAACTCTTCCTCCCCTCATTCTTGCCGAGCACCAAGAAGAGGTTTTCCCCTTGGAAAAACTTCCACCAAGGTCTCATCTCCAAGATCTAAGGGGGCTTCCAAGGATACAAGGACAAGGGTGTTCAAGGGTCCAATGATCTTACCATTTTCTTCTCTTCCAATGTTTGAAAAATCAAGAAACCCAAGGTAAGACTCCCTCACCTGTGGTATAATAGTTCCCTATGATTTCCATGATTTTTAGCATGATATATTGGTTAGTTTTCGAATTTGATGTTGAAAGGAA
>JAGFNQ010006543.1:0-53671 GCA_024364735.1 Boesenbergia rotunda | reverse complement strand
TTAGAATGTTTATGATGTTTATGTTTATGTCATGAATTATGCCATGCTTAGAATGTTTATGATGTTTATGTTTATGCCATGTATCATGCCATGCTTAGAATGTTACTATGATTATGTTCATGCCATGCTATGTATACGACAAGTGACGAAAGATGTTATGTTCTATGTAGAGTACCAAGTATGTTAATGTTTTATGTGCTCATTATGAGATGATGAATGATGAATGGTTTTGTGAGTAGGAAAGAGTCTTACTAAGCCTGTGTGCTTATAGTCTTATTTCTTATACCGCAGATCATTCAAGGGGACAATGAAGGAAGCAGCAGGAGGGCAAGAACGCATGTGTGTCGTAGTGACTTGCCCAGGAAACTATATGTTACTTATAGTTTGAATAATGACTTGTGGAACCTTATGATAAGATGTTATGTGAGACAGGATATGATGCTTAAGTTCAAAGTTAATATGCTAAGGTTCCCATGTCAATAAGTTAAGAATGGCAACAGGGCATGTATAAGTTAAGTTATTCCGCTGCCTTATGATGTCTACATGCCCTAAGCATGTTAACGTAACGCTGCTTATGAAAAAGAAAAAAAAAGCGGGCGTTACAGGTTGGTATCAGAGCAGTAACCATCTCACTACACACACATCAAGCCCTCTTCCTGCTGCTTCCAAGTAAGTACCTCTTTACATATCTTATAATAGGAAGATGTTTTATGATTTTAAGGTATGCCAGTACGAACGATATTTATGATGAAAAGTATGTTACGATATGTAACGACGAATGATACTTTATCTTATTTTAGGAATTAAATATTTAGAATGATATAGGTGTAGAAAAAAAACTATAATTTATGATATTATGTATAATCTATAATAAAGCCACATGTAGAAATTTATCTGATAGCCTACCCACAGGAGATTATAACACTCTCACCTATGTAAACGTATAGCATTAGTTCCATGATATTAATACTGATATAATTAATGGTATAGGTCATATGGTATAACTTAGGTAGGGGCGCATAGGGTAGGGTTCTATTTATGGTAACACTTATTATAGGTTATGGGTCACTGATATCTTAGATATAATATATAAGACTACCTTAAGTTATTTTATGGTAATATAATAAGTAGGATCTCACCCATTCTATAATAATCATACAACTAATATAATTCATAACCCGGGCTGAGAACTAATGTTTCAGAAGAATACTATTATTAGGTTTACCCATAATTAAAATAAGTATATAATTAGGATATATGCATATAATTATATCATGGAGTTAATAATGACATTAGCCAATTATATGTCAAGGAGTTAATCAGAACTTCGATATATACAGCGATGCTTCCAAGCTAGGACTGGGAGCTGTACTTAGGCAGAGTGGTAAGGTCATTGCTTACGCCTCTAGGCAACTCAAGGAAAATGAGCAGAACTACCCCACTCACGATCTGGAATTGGCTGCGGTGGTTTCGCTCTTAAGATATGGAGGCATTATATATATGGAGCACAGTGTAAGATTTATACAGACCACCAGAGTCTGCGGTACTTCTTCACTCAGAAAGACCTGAATATGAGACAATGCCGATGGCTTGAGTTGGTGAAGAACTATGACTGCGAGATCTTCTACCATCCAGGGAAGGCAAACAAAGTGGCCGATGCACTTAGCCGAAAGTCAAGTGCCACCTTGGTGTCCATATCTAAGTTACCCCGACCACTCGAAAGAGAAATTATGAATTTTTGGGTCGAAGTCATCTCCGAGCGACTTTCCACCTAAACCCTAAACAAAAGGGTGATTTGAGTCTTCAGGAAATTAAACAAGAGATCCTAGAAGGAAAGGGCGATGGTTTCCATATCGCCAAAGGGGGAGTACTCTACCTTAGGGATCGTCTATGTATTCCTAATGATCCGGAGCTTCGAAAGGAAATACTGGCAGAAGCTCACGGAACCCCTTACTCGATGCATCCAGGATCCACCAAGATGTATCAGGATCTGAAGGAGAAGTTTTGGTGGTCCGGAATGAAGAGGGATGTGTCTCAGTATGTTAGTACTTGCATGACATGCCAGCAAGTAAAAGCAGAACACCAGCGACCCGGAGGAGATGTAGGTCGCCGGTCTGTTGGTATGAGGGTGGTGAAAAGAAGGAAATGGGGCTCACAACGGATGTCATTGACAGCACCACCCGAGCTATACAGAATATTCGACAACGGATAGAAACTACTCCGAGCCGACAAAAGAGTTATGCCGATGTTCGGCGTAGACCACTGGAGTTTAATGTTGGAGATTGGGTGTTTCTGAATGTGGCTCCTATGAAAGGAGTGACAAGATTCGGGAGGAAAGGAAAACTAAGTCCGCGCTATGTGGGGCCGTACCTGATTCTGAAAAGAGTCGGTAAGGTGGCATATGAGCTGGAGCTGCCTCCAGAGATGTCAGCTATCCATAACGTATTCCATGTGTCCCTGCTGAAAAAGTGTATCCCAAACATGGACCAAGTGATCGAGCCACAGACGGTGCAAGTGCAAGAGGACCTAAGCTATGAGAGCAGACCCATCCAGATTTTGGACAGGGAAATCAAGAAGCTGAGGAGTAAGGAAGTGCCCTTAGTCAAGGTCCTATGGCAAAGTCAACGGTTCGAAGAAGCTACCTGGGAGCGCGAGGACGAGATGAGGCGCAAGTACCCGGAGTTATTCTAAGTTCGAGGACGAACTTTCACGAGGTATGGGGGATTGTAACGACCCAGAAAATTCTCTTAATATTTTCTTAAAATATTAAGCATGTTTAAATAATTTTCCAAGGGACCTAGAAATATTAAGGAGAACTTAGGCCTAGAAAATCCATGTTTTCTCATTTAAATTGAGAAAACTAAGTACCAATGAGCTTTAAATGGGCTCCAAAAATGGGTATTAATTAGGTAAAATTAATATAAATTAGGTAAAATTAATATAAATATAAAAGAATTTTATTAGGGAATATTGGCATAATTATGGGTGATTTTAGGGGGATTTTCGGAATTTAGGAAATAAAAATAATAAAATAAATGAAATAAAAATAAAATAAAAATAAAGGTGCATGAGCCAAGGATTGAACCTTGGACCTCTTGTACAACCATGTAAGCCTTAACCAACTCAACTAGCAAGGGATTTCTATGAGGAAGTGAAGTGGATATAAGTTAAGATTAAGAAGAAGATGAAGAGTCATGGAGAGACTCTTCATTTACCTCCTTAATGGGCTATTAAAGGGGGGTTTTGGGAGTTACCTCTTCCTCCCATTACTTGCATTTCGAAAAATCTTCCTCCCCTCATTCTTGCCGAGCACCAAGAAGAGGGTTTTCCCCTTGGAAAAGCTTCCACCAAGGTCCCATCTCCTAGATCTAAAGTCTCTTCCAAGGATACAAGGACAAGGGTGTTCAAGGGTCCAAAGATCTTACCATTTTCTTCTCTTCCAAGATTCAAAAAATCAGGAAACCCAAGATAAGACTCCCTCACCTGTGGTATAATAGTTCCCTATGATTTCCATGATTTTAGCATGATATATTGGTTAGTTTTCGAATTTGATGTTGAAAGGAAAGAAAACCAAGACCCTCATGCTTAAGGGTTTCGGCCACCATGATTTCTAGGTCTATAAATATGCTAAAAATAAGTATAATGCTATTTAATGTTCCCTTATGATGTGTAGAGGTTAAATATAATTTTTTAGAATTTTTGGAGCACCCTAGGACACCCTAGGGTTTTGGCCAACATGAAAGATACCAAACTAAGAACCTTAAGTTTAAGGGTTTCGGCCACCATGTTTTACAGGTCTATAATTATGCTAAAAATCATGATAATGTTATTTAATGTTCCCTTATGATGTTTAGAGGTTAAGTATAATTTTTGGGAATTTTTGGAGTACCCTAGGACACCCTAGGGTTTCGGCCAACATGAAAGAAACAAAACTACGAACCCTATGTTTAAGGGTTTCGGCCACCATGATTTACAGGTCTATAATTATTCCAAAATCATGATAATGTTATTTAATGTTCCCTTATGATGTGTAGAGGTTAAGTATACTTTTTGGGAATTTTTGGACTACCCTAGGATACCCTAGGGTTTCGGCCAACATGAAGGAACCTAAGCAAGCACCCTAGAACACCCTAGGGTTTCGGCCGCCATGTTTAAGGGTCTAAAATGATGATAAAAATCTCAATCATGATGTTTAATGTACTCTCATGATGTCTAGAGGTTTAATATAATTTTTGGGAATTTTTGGGGTACCCTAGAGACCCCATATGTTTCGGCCAACCTCAAGGACCCAAGGGTTAGGGTTGAGCCTTTAACTTCAAGTATATGTTTATGTGTTGCCATGATAAGTATGATAAGTTTATGTTCAGGATATGAATGATGCCATGATAAGAATGATAGGGTTATGATCACGATAAAAATGATGCCATGATATGTTAGGTTCATGATATGAATGATGCCATGTTAAGTATGTTATGTTTATGTTTAAGAATGAAAATGATGCCATGTTTAAGAATGAAAATGATGTCATGTTAAGTATGTTATGTTTATGTTCATGATAAGAATGATACATGCCATGTCTTATGAATGATACATATGTATGCCATGATTTATGAATAAGATGTATGTATGCCATGTCTTATGAATGAAGTTAAGTACATGCCTTTAAGGCACAGCTATGATGTTAAGTATGATGAATGACAAGTATGATGAATGAAAGATGATGCTTATGCCTTTAAGGCATAAATATGCTAAACGGCACGGTCGATGGTTGACGGTACGACGGTCGAGAGGACAGGTAAATGGGCCGGTAGACGAGCCGAGCCATATCAAGTTATGCTATGTTAAGTATGCTATGAATGAATGATGACACATGAAAAGTATTTTACTTTATGTATGGGCTTGTACCGGACCGAAGTATGGGTCCAAGGGATGGGCACCTTAAGAACGCCCCGGTTTTGGACTACCGTAGCTGTCCACGGTTCTGGCCCTACCGGAGCTGGGCAACAGGGATGGGCACCTTAAGAACGCATCGGTTCGGGGACTACCGACTATGCTGTCCTTACCCTAGTAGGTTGGGGATCGCGACCTCGGACTTGCTAGGGATGCGCGCTATGATGTATGTATGTGGTACAAGCCGGGGACCCCAAATGATGTATGATGATTATGTTTAAGCATTTAAAAGTATGTTTTAAAAGTTAAGCATCCCTTATGTATATGCATTCCACTCATGCATCCATTCATGTTATGCATTATGCTATAATGATAAAATTTTATGCTTACGTTTCATGTTAAGAAGTATGCATGAGAATGAATGATCTATGCCATGATTATGTTAGGAAGAGGTTCATATGCTATGATAGGTTTTATACCATGAATTATGTCATGCTTAGAATGTTCACTACGTTTATGAATTATGCCATGAATTATGCCATGCTTAGAATGTCTATGATGTTTATGTTTATGCCATGAATTATGCCATGCTTAGAATGTTCACTATGTTTATGATCTATGCCATGAATTATGTTCACTATGTTTATGAATTATGCCTTGAATTATGCCATGCTTAGAATGTCTATGATGTTTATGTTTATGCCATGAATTATGCCATGCTTAGAATGTTTATGATGTTTATGCCATGCTTAGAATGTTTATGATGTTTATGTTTATGCCATGAATTATGCCATGCTTAGAATGTTTATGATGTTTATGTTTATGCCATGTATCATGCCATGCTTAGAATGTTACTATGATTATGTTCATGCCATGCTATGTATACGACAAGTGACGAAAGATGTTATGTTCTAAGTAGAGCACCAAGTATGATAATGTTTTATGTGCTCATTATGAGATGATGAATGATGAATGGTTTTGTGAGTAGGAAAGAGTCTTACTAAGCCTGTGTGCTTATAGTCTTATTTTCTTATACCGCAGATCATTCAAGGGGACAATGAAGGAAGCAGCAGGAGGGCAAGAACGCATGTGTGTCGTAGTGACTTGGCCCAGGAAACTATATGTTTACTTATATGTTTGAATAATGACTTGTGGAACCTTATGATAAGATGTTATGTGAGACAGGATATGATACTTAAGTTCAAAGTTAATATGCTAAGGTTCCCATGTCAATAAGTTAAGAATGGCAACAGGGCATGTATAAGTTAAGTTATTCCGCTGCCTTATGATGTCTACATGCCCTAAGCATGTTAACGTAACGCCGCTTATGAAAAAGAAAAAAAAAAGCGGGTGTTACAGTAGCAGTTACTCAATAATAGCTACTACAACGTCAAAATCACTGTAGCTCTTGGTTGCACAAGGCGAGTTGCTTGCACCCAGCGCCCCTGCTAACTCCTCCTAGGAAGAACAAGGAGGAGTTAAATCGCGTGGGCCACTAGGTTGGACAATGACTAGTGCATAAGGCCAATGAAAGTGACAAGTACATTAACCATGCTAAAATATGAAATCACTTGCTTCGTGTGCAACAAAAAGGGCCAGTTCAAGTATGAGTGTCCTAATCTGAAGGAGGGAAACTCCAAGACATCAAGAAGAAGAAAGGCTCTCAAGGCGACTTGGGAGGAGACCTCCTCGGATGAATCAGACTTGGGCAAACCAAAGCACTCAAGCCATTTGGCACTAATTACAAGATCTGAACTCGAGTCCGAACCTAAGTCCGAATCACATCAAGAAGAAGAACATGAGGCTTATTTATTTTCAAAATTTTAGTTACGTAAATTAATTAAATATTTTGTAAGAAAGTTGACTAAGTTTGAGGACCATATTAGCTCACTCCTTGAGGAGGTTAGCCACCTTAAGGAGCAAGCTAACTTGAACCCATCAATTGACCAAATTCAAGAAGGAACTTCAACTCAAGTTACAAAATTTTAGGAAGAAAATTCCTCCTTGAAAGGTTAAATTGACGGACTCAAGAAAATGTTGGACAAGTTCAACTTGGCACCAAGTATTTAAACATGATGCTTGAGTCTCAAAGGGTTGTGAACAACAAATCTGTACTCAGTTATAAACCCAAGTCAACCATCACATCCTATCTTTCATTGGTTAGTCAAAACATTAGTAACCAAGTCCAAGGATGGGTCCCGAAACCATCCTTAACAAAGCAAGTAGGCTCAAACCAATCTTTTGTACATAAGAATCAAATCTGTTTTCTAAATAATAAAATTAGATTTTAGTTAGGAGGCGGCAAATTAGTTGTCACCAAACTAACTCAGCCAACTCTTTTGAGCACCTAGGATTAGTTAAATTAGGATTAGTTCTTACTTGTTAAGGGTCTATGTTGAGTACTAAGTCTTCTAAGTGAGAACAATTGGGATGCCCTGTCAAGGATTGTGGTTGCCTTAATCATGTCCAAGTGACTCACCACAACTTGAGAGCTTAATCAAGAATGTTTGCTTGGGTGACCCAAAGCTACACTTAAATGAAACACTAGTCAAAACTATTCCTGATAATTAAATAATAATTTATCTCACAAAAATTATAAGATTACTATGTTTGAAAATACCTTGCTGAGACGAAAACAACTCAAAACTAAACTCAACCGAAACTCAACTAAAATCAAACTAAACCAAACCAAACTAAACCAAACTCAAACTCAAACTGAAATCAAACCAAACTCAAATTCAAACTCAATAATGAGCGTAGATTTGATACCGTTTTATCCTTATTATCACATTCCTTCACTTTCTTTGATTGATTCATATTTACATTATTATGTGCCTTTTATAACGCGTAGAAGTACATACAAGTGTAATTTGATAATATAATTTTTCTTTCAAATTGTAGCAGTTACTCAATAATAGCTACTACAACGTCAAAATCACTGTAGCTCTTGGTTGCACAAGGCGAGCTGCTTGCACCCAACGCCCCTACTAACTCCTCCTAGGAAGAACAAGGAGGAGTTAAATCGCGTGGGCCACTAGGTTGGACAATGACTAGTGCATAAGGCCAATGAAAGTGACAAGTACATCAACCATACTAAAATATGAAATCACTTGCTTCGGGTGCAACAAAAAGGACCAGTTCAAGTATGAGTGTCCTAATCTGAAGGAGGGAAACTCCAAGACATCAAGAAGAAGAAACACTCTCAAGGAGACTTGGGACGTGACCTCCTCGGATGAATCAAACATGGACGAACCAAAGCACTCAAGCCACTTGGCACTAATTCCAACATCCAAACTCTAGTCCGTACCTGAGTCCGAATAAGATCAAGAAGAAGAACCTGAGGTATATTTATTTTAAAAATTTCAATTACATAAATTAGTTAAATATTTAGTTAGAAAGTTGACTAAGTTTGAGGACCAAATTAGCTCACTCCTTGAGGAGGTTAGCCACCATAAGGAGCAAGCTAACTTGAATCCATCAATTGACCAAATTTAAGAAGGAACTTCAACTCAAGTTACAAAACATTAGGAAGAAAATTTCTCCTTGAAATGTCAAATTGACGGACTCAAGAAAATGTTGGACAAGTTCAACTTGGGCACCAAGTATTTAAACATGATGCAAGGGTTTCAAAGGGTTGTGTACAACAAATCTGTACTCGGTTATATGTTAGATGTGTATACTAAAAGGCATTGCCCATTTTATATATGAGATCATCTAATTTTTAAAAAGAGAATCACAACAACACTAGATGCTTGTTTATATAGTACATGCATAAAAGTCCATTACTTTGCATTGTAGATAACATGGTGTGTGGTGTCACATGGAATATCATGTTATCATTTCCTTGCCTAGTATAAGTAGAGGCTCACAACCGAGATAGAATTGGACAAACCATCGAGATGGCTGTAGTGTAATTAGGTGTAGTTGGTCTTGACCATAGAATTACACTAGTGTGCTTTGAGTACATTGAGCAGGAACAAAACCAGAGGTTATCCAATTTGTACTGACTTGATAATTGGATAGGATCTCAGATTTTATTATGGAGTACGATCCCTCAATCCCGATATAATAACGGGCACAAATTATTAAATATTATTTCTTTGATTTACCAATGGGCGAGATCTATTCTGTTAGATCGATAGACCCGGTAAGTTGGGAAATAATATTAATTATATGGTGTGACATTCATTATTGAAGAAATTCGTGTCTTGGTGAGTTGGGATGATGATGCCCCTTGATGAGCTCAAAAGGTTCATCAAGTTAAACACTGCAGGTGGATTTGATACTAATCAAGGATCCAGAAGCTAATTAATTTGAATTGTCAGTAAATTAAATTAATTAACAGACATTCAATATGTTAAACATGGGGGGATAGACGACTCGTAATAAGTGGAGCCCATATGTAAATATTGGGGTTGGTGAGGTAATTCAATGAGGGTCTTTTAGTGAAATGGATCCTCATAATAGATCGGGTTTGGATCCATTAGCAGGCCAAGATCCAACTCCTCCTCATGGTCCCTATCGTAGCCCTATATATACCCCCATGTGGCATGAAACCAAGTTGATTTTTTTAATTAATCCTAGAGAACACATAAAAAACCCTAACTTTCCTCTTCTCTCCTCTCCATCTCTCCTCCTCGATCTTTCTCCCTCTCAGTACACAGCGCCGAATAACATAAGTTGATGATCATTCCTCCATGCATGGGTGCAACGCCCACCTTGGGTGAGAAGGTGGAGCACGACTTCTGCTCCATGGGGTTCTCACAGACAAGGTGGCAAATTGCCTCACGACAACTTGCATGGGAGGCTGCAGGCAACTTGTATGGCCGACAACGGGCTTCTGCGTAGAGGCCAGGTGTAACATCTTTACTTCTTCTCGCGTGAGGAGGCTGCTGTGGAGAGGCCAAGTTGCGTGAGCATCTTGGCCGGCGGCTGCAGATTGTTGAGAAAGATCAGGAGCCGACTTCTTTCTGCCATGGAGAAGCAATTAGCCGAGTTGCTCGCGTATGCCAAAGGAAACAAGTTGATCACGCAACTGCGTGATGCCGCAGCTTGTTTCAAAGGGTGCAACCAGGATGGCTGAGGGAGTTGCTATTCTTCAAGAGAGCTCCAAGACACTAGTTGTTTGGGTGCCGGCGATGGAGGAAAGGAATAGTACGGTTTTTGTGTTTGGATTATCTTCTTCTTTGGAGCGGCCGACGGCATTCCTTTGGTTAGGGATTGGTTGGCGTAAGGAGAAGGGATCGACTTGGTGACCATGGTTCTTGGTAGATTGTCGCCCACATGACGCCCAAGAGGGGAGGATCATATGGTAGAAGATTGCGAGGTAAAGGGAAGGTATAATCTCTTCCCAATCTCCTTTGTTTATTTTTGTGCCTTGTTTGCTTTGCCCCGTCATTTCATGTGAGTTATTTAATTATTTTGATTATATATCATAGCTAATAATTAATTAACTGGACCCCGACCATAAACACAAAAGTCGGCGATCCACTCGTCGTCTTTTCCGCGGTTAATTAATCTGAAAAGTTACAAAGCCTTAACCTTGGGATTCGGTTAAGTTGTGACTTGGATTAATTAACATGGCGATGAGATGGTCGTTGGGAGACAGGTCTTCATTCAAATTAATTTTAATCCGTAGACATGGAGAGGTCTCTCAAGAACGACCAAGTATTCGCTTAGGAAACCCGCCAAGCCATACCCAACAACTGGTATCTGAGATGAGGTGCCCGGTTTTATGTGTTTAAGGATTGGCTATTTTTTTTTGCATTTTCATATATTTTATTTTGCTGGATGATATGTGGATGTGCGTAGGCTAACTTTGTGTTGAAGGCACTATATTCCAACTTATCATGGCCAAATAATTGATATGTATGATGGTTGTGCAATGTATTGTAATTAATTAAATCCTCGGGGTTGACGAGGCTAGGTATTATTTAATTTTTGAAATTAAGTACAACACATGTTTAGCCGAGCTCTTTGTTTACATTTGATCTAGATTTTATGTACACTCCTTTGTGGAGTATAGGATCAATGATGTAAATAATTAACTAGTCATCTCATCTCGGAGATCCCTCAAGGTGGCTTGCGCATAAGGAAGGGAGGAGCGGACGAGGTGACGACACGACTGGAGGCGCATTGGAGACCAAGGCCATGAAAGTAGGAAAATCTATGATTTTCTTTTTCATTATGTTGGTTATGTGCTTGTTGTGTGCGTGCTAGTTAAAATTCCTCGTAATAAATAACTAAGTGGGAGAGGGACCCTAAGGGTCCCGTGGCCTCCATTGCAATCTAACATGTTATGCGAACAAGCCTGCGCGTTGGCTCTGAGTGACTTCCTCCATAACGGATAGGCTTGTTCTGCGGATCACAAGGTCGGAAAAGATTATAGGGAGTTATTGAAGAGGGTGTGTACTTCCCCAACGGAAGGCACATAATCCTAAATAATTCTCTTAGTTATAGGGTATGGCTTGGCGGTTTCCAAGACAACCACGGGGTCGTATCTGAGAGACCTCTCTATGGCTACGGATTAAAAAATTTTAATCCAAATAGAGACCCGTCCCTCTAACGACCGACTTATCGTCGTGTTAATTAATCCAAGTTACAACGTAGCCAAAACCAAGATTAAGGCCTTGTAACTTTTCGGATTAATTAACCACGGAAAAGTCGACGATTTGGATCGCTGATTTTTGTGTTTATCTTCGGGGTCCAGTTAATTAATTATTGTCTATGATAACAAATGAAACTAACTAACTAACATACATGAAATGACAAGCTAAATAAAACATGGCACAAATAAACATACGAATGGAAAAATGGAGCTCGGGAGAGTTATACCTCGCCGTTTACCTCGCAGTCTTCTACCTTATGTCCCTCCCCTCCTGGACGTAGTGTGGGCGACGATCTACCAAGACACGGAGTTTCCAAGGCCTCGAATTGATCACCTTTCTTCTTCCTCTTATTTGCGCCAACAAACCCTAACCCTAGGGTTCACTGCCGAGCACCTATCCACCTCCCCTCCTTGCGCCGCAGGCCACCTTAAGCTCCCAAGGTGCTCCGACCTCAACGTAGCTCCGGGAAGAAGGCAATGAAGAAGATGAATCAGAAGAAGAAGGAACAAACAACTTCTTCTTCCTCCACCAAACAGAAGTTGCCGCCGCCGACAACTTGTCCAAGCCCACCGCCGCCGGAGCGAGAGGAGGGAATTCCTCACCGCGCGGCTGCCTCTGTTCCCTTCTCCTATGCGAGCTCAAGCTAGGAAGAATAAAAGGAAGAGAAGAAAACAATTCTTCTCCTCCTTAATATCCTTCTTCCACAAAGCTACCGGTGCCGCCCAATCCTTGCCGTCGGCCACTTCTCCTCCACCTTCCAGCCGCCGTCGATCACCAAAAGAGAAGCAAGGCTTCTCCTCTGCCCTGTGAACGCTGACCAAGGAGTTGTGGAGGAGATGGGGAGGAAAAGAAGGTGAACCAATCCTCTTCTCCCCTTGCGCCGATGACCTAGGAAAGAGAGAGAGAGAGGGAGAGAGGGTTTTTAGGGTTTTAGTGTGAATTAATTCTCCAATTAATCAGAGATTAATTAGCCTTGTATCATGACTCCTATGGGGTATTTATAGGGCTAAGGTAGGGACCAAGAAGAGGAGTTGGTTCTTGGCCCGCTAATGGATCCAAACCCGATCCATTAATGGTGATCCATTCCACTAAAGGATCCCATTGTACTTCCTCACCAACCCCCATATTTTCATATGGGTTCCACATATTACGAGTAGTCCATCTCCCCGTGTTTAAGATATCGTATGTCTGATAATTAATTTAATTTACTGATAATTAAATTAATTATCCTCTTTATCCTTGATTAGTATCACTCAACCTTTTCATCATGTCGGACCATAGTCCACTTGCAAGATTTGACATGACGACCTTTTTGAGCTCACCAAGGGGGCATCATCATTTCGACTCACCAGGACACGGATTCTGTCAATAATCAATGGCACATCATATTATTAATATTATCTCCCAACTCACCGGGCCTATCGATCAAACAGAATAGATCTCGTTCTTTGCTAAATCAAAAAAATAATAATTAATAATACATGCTTGTCATTATTTCAGGATTAAGAGATCGTACTCCATAATATTATCTGAGGTCTAATCTAATTTACGAAGTCAGTACAAAAATTGGATGGCCTCTCTTTTGGTCCTACTTGTTGGTGCCCCAGTTGGTTTTGATGTGATCAACCAAGTTAGGCTAGGTCCTGTTGGTTTTAATCCCTATGCTAAGTGTGCAGGAGCTTAGGTACGGAGGAAGTCGAGTGTAAGACGTAGCGGACGAGAAGGATTGTGCGGGGAAGTGAGCCGAGGGGCTCGGTACAATCCGAGGGACGCGGATGCTGCGGAAGAGTACACCGGTGGAGCGAGAAGGACGTGCGCGGTGTCCGAGGGACGAGAAGCCGGGAGGAAGGACGCTCGAGGGGCGAAAGGCTAGAGTCGGGTTCGGGTGAGCCTAACTCCGATTGGCCGGAAATCACCCAGAAGACGAAGAATCAAAAAGACTAGTCCAAGCGCCCAAAAGAAAAGAGAAAATTATTTGGTGCCACGAAGGATCGAACCCGAGACCTCAACAACACACACTAACCCACTTACCATTTGGACTAAAGGGCGATGGCAATAAAATGTTGCTGATATTACTACTTAGAGATTACAACAGCGACATGGAGATTCCAACAACCATCTCGAGAAAAGATAAAGTTCTAATTAAAACAATTAAAACTTAAAGGATAATGTTACATTATCCTTTAATCAAATCCAATGGATGCAGTTTAATCCCATCCAAGATCAACCATCCAGATTACATCATGGATCAACGGCCAAGAGAAAAGTGATCAACAATCAACAATCCAGATTTATTCTCTTAGGCTATAAATAGACTTAGAGGTTTTGCTTTAGAAATCAATCATTTTTTTCATTCTTGTAAAATCTCTAGCGTGCTATTTTTGTAAGGCTTCTCAGCCACAAGGAGATTTTTATTGAGCGTCCACTGCCTTGGAAGCAACGTTCTCAGTTGCGACCAAGTTCTTTTTTAAAGACGAGTGCCTCCACTTTCATAATTTTTTTTCCCCATCTATTCACCCCCCTCTAGCCGGTCCAACCCGATCCAACAAGTGGTATCAGAGCCAAGGTCGTCGCAGAAGGACTAATCGCCGACTGCAGCAATTTCAAGAAAAATGGTTGGAGCCGTAATCTACCCGCCAAAATTTGAGGGGGATTTCACGATGTGGAAGCGCCGAATGCAGGTATTTTTTAAAACTGATATTGAATTGCTAATAATTATGAAAAATGGTTTTTCAGTTCCTAAAGGCAACAACGACAAGGATAAAGAAATAGAGTCGTGGACCAAGAAGGAGAAATCAGACTTTGAAGCAAATGGCAAAGCTGAATTTCATCTACTAGCCGTTCTTCCCGCGCAAGAAGTTAATCGCATCGAGAATTACAACTCGGCAAAAGAGCTCTGGGAGAAATTCCTAGAATTGCATGAAGAGAAGAATAAGAAATCAGACATCGCCGCACTGAACACAAGGAAGATCCAACTCGATGATGAGTCCTCGTCAGAAGAGTCGGAAGGTCATGAATACGCGGGACTTGCGCTGATGGTAAATCATCAAGAAGAGAGCACTGATGAAGGGGGAGAGACCTCAGAAGAAAGCGACGACGAAAGAGGAACCTCGCTTTTCGAAAGTGACCCGGTAAGTGAGGTATGTCTACTTCCACCTGCTCGAATCTACTCGGTAATAAAATCCATGCTTAAGTCGATGAATAAATTAGAGATAGAAAACTCTGAGTTGAAAGAAAGATTTGGCACTGTATGCTCATCTGTTCTATCCGACCAATTAAAAATAGAAAATGAAAATTTGAAGAATCTAGTAGAGAAATTAGAAAATGATATTGCATGTTTAAGAATTAAAAAGAATTTTTATCCTGAATATCTGAATTGGTATGTTAAAAATCATAAGGGCCAGATTAGGAAAATTTCTAGAAATTATATTCCTCCAAAGTTTTTGATTAACCCCGTAGATGAAAATTTATTTTGGGTACCAAAATTTATTTTAAACTGATAAGTTTTTTTGTGCATAATTCTTATACAAAAGTTATGTTAATACTTTTCAAATATTTTCGATCAAAATTTGAAATTAAAATTTAAAAAAAATAGATAAATAATTTATTTTTATGATCTAATTTTTCATGATACAGATATAGTGGAAAAACTCATTATAATTTTTTTTTAAAAAAAATTTGAAGTACTTTTTGATTTTTAAAAAAAAATTATTCTTCAAAAACTTGTATTTGTTATTTTCAGACTTGATAAACAAATTTAAAGCTGAAAATTTTTGTCTAAACTCATATCTTCATCTTCGACTTTGACAAAAATATTCAGATTTTTTTTATAAATGTTTGATTTTTTTATGAATCGTTTATTGAAATCTATTTTTTTCAATAAAAAAATTGGAATTAACTTCTGAAAAATTATGCCATTTTAAATTTGAAAAATTTGTGGTAATGTGATTCTTTAGAATATTTGTTATCACACTTAAAATTTTTCTTCTTCCCTAATTATATTTTCCCTTCCCTATTTTTTTGTCCCATTTTTGCTGTGATCAAAGGGGGAGAGTAGTTCGGGGGAGGTTATGTACATGATTGTAAAATTTTTTATGCTTAATTCTGTTACAATACTATTATTGTTTGTTGTTTATCCCTAACTAAACTTGGGTTGATGCACATCAAAAAGGGGGAGATTGTTGGTGCCCCAGTTGGTTTGGATGTGATCAACCAAGTTAGGTTAGGTCCTGTTGGTTTTAATCCCTCTGCTAAGTGTGCAGGAGCTTAGGTACGGAGGAAGTCGAGTGTAAGATGTAGCGGACGAGAAGGATTGTGCGGGGAAGTGAGCCGAGGGGCTCGGTACAATCCGAGGGACGCGGATGCTGCGGAAGAGTACACCGGTGGAGCGAGAAGGACGTGCGCGGTGTCTGAGGGACGACAAGCCGGGAGGAAGAACGCTCGAGGGGCGAAAGGCCGGAGTCGGGTTCGGGTGAGCCTAACTCCGGTTGGCCGGAAATCACCCAGAAGACGAAGAATCAAAAAGACTAGTCCAAGCGCCCAAAAGAAAAGAGAAAATTATTTGGTGCCATAAAGGATCGAACCCGAGACCTCAACAACACACACTAACCCACTTACCATTTGGACTAAAGGGCGATGGCAATAAAATGTTGCCGATATTACTACTTAGAGATTACAACAGCGACATGGAGATTCCAACAGCCATCTCGAGAAAAGATAAAGTTCTAATTAAAACAATTAAAACTTAAAGGATAATGTTACATTATCCTTTAATCAAATCCAATGGATGCAGTTTAATCCCATCCAAGATCAACCATCCAGATTACATCATGGATCAACGGCCAAGAGAAAAGTGATCAACAATCAACAATCCAGATTTATTCTCTTAGGCTATAAATAGACTTAGAGGTTTTGCTTTAGAAATCAATCATTTTTTTCATTCTTGTAAAATCTCTAGCGTGCTATTTTTGTAAGGCTTCTCCGCCACAAGGAGATTTTTATTGAGCGTCCACTGCCTTGGAAGCAACGTTCTCAGTTGCGACCAAGTTCTTTTTTAAAGACGAGTGCCTCCACTTTCATAATTTTTTTCCCCGTCTATTCACCCCCCTCTAGCCGGTCCAACCCGATCCAACACTACTCAATGTACACAAAGTATATTAGTGTAATTCTATGGTTAAGATAAACCACACCTAATTACACTACAACCATCCCGATGGTTTGTCCAACTCCATCTCGGTTGTGAGCCTCATTCTTATACTTCGACAAGGAACCTAATAACATGATCTTCTGTGTGACACCACGCACCATGTTATATACAATGCCAAGTATCAGACAGTTTGTGCACATACTAATATAAACATACACTGTGTGATTTTGCAATTCTCTTTAAAATGTAGATGCATCCTAACCAAAAGAAAGGCTTTTAGTATACATCCTAACAAGGTCAGAAAAGATTATAGGGAGTTATTGAAGAGCGTGTGATCTTCCCCAACGAAAGGCACATAATCCTAAATAATTCTCTTAGTGGCGTGCAATGGTAAACACTTAGATACAATTATTAGTATCCTTCCCAATGGAGTCACTGCAAATAAGTTGTAGGGCCGAAGTGAACCAACTATTGATCTTACTTGTCTAAAAGTTAGGTTGACAAAATAGTAAGATTGAAGGGTAAAACCTTCTCTAACGAATGTAGGATTCATATACGCCCACACTAACATGGCATGCAAATTCTCAGTGTTTGAGGTATTGGTTGATTTCGAAAATTTATTGTTATGAGGAATCAAATTATTTTCGATTTCTAAAGTAGTGTGTGCTGTGATTCTCAGGATTTCAAAATGGCCTAACCCACTAGCCACCATACTTAAGGAAAATAAATTTACTGGCCCTAATTACATAGACTGGAAATGAAACCTAGACATTATCCTTACTACTGAAGAGTACAAATATGTGTTCTTCGAAGAATGTCCTGAAGATGATGGCCCACCTCAATGAGATTGAGGTCCTTGGAGGACAGATCGACGGGGAAAACCAGGTCGATATTATACTCTAATCTCTACCTAGGAGTTTTGAGCAGTTCCGACTCAACTATAACATGAATAAGCATGAGTATACGTTAGGAAACTGCTAGGAGAACTCCAGGTGGCAGAGGGGTTGTTTCGTCAGAGTTTGCAGGCCTTAGTGACTCAGAGGGTTTCTACTTCTGTGCCGAAAGGCGGGAAGACGAAGAAATAAGGTGGGTTCAAGAAGGCAGCAGCAGCAGGATCGCAAGGACCTTAGGCTGGCGTGAAAAAGTCGAAAGGCAAGTGCTTCATGTGTAAGCAAACTGGACATTGGAAGGCGAACTATCCCCGTCGTCAAGACGAAGGTATATCTTTTTCTTTTGTCATTGTAACATGATTAGCGGTGCTATCTACCAATACCTGGTGTATAGAATCGGATGCCACTAATCATGTCTGCAATTCTTTGCAGGGGTTCCAGGAAGCCCAACAACTAGCTAATGAAGAGATTACCATCTAGCTACATGGGATATGCAACTGAGGTGACTACTATTGCAGTGGGAGTTATTTTTATTTGGGAAAATAAAATTTTGGTTTTAAAAAGATTGCTTTTATGTACCTAATTTTTTAGAAAGAACTTTGGTTCAGTTTCTGAAATAATAGATATTCTATTGCTTTTTGTTATGAAAAGTGGAATAGAAAGATTATCTGTTTAGGAACATGGATAATCAATTTAAGCAATGAGAACCAAAGTCTCCCATGATGTAGATAGTGGCTAATAGCTCATCATCTAATCAAAATAAGAGAAAGGTTCCTTCCAAGATGGACCAAACACGTCTTTGGCATCTAAGGCATGGCCATATTAACCTTAGTAGGATTTAAAGGTCGATAGTCGATGGGCTCTAGGGTTCATTGGTGGTGGGAGACTTTCCAACCTTTGAATCGTTCTTGGAAGGTATGACGGCCAAGAGGCCTTTCAAGACTAAGGGGTATAGAGCCAATGATGTGTTAGAATTGGTTCATTTTGATTTGTGTAGTCTTATATCCATCTAGGCTAGAGGTAGCTTTGAATACTTCATGAGACGAATATTCAAAGGCATGGATACGTTTACTTGATAGCCACAAGTCTGAATGCTTTGATCAGTTCAAAGGATTTTAGGCTGATGTGGAGAAATATCAAAGTAAAAGTATCAAGACACTACAATCAGATCGTAGTGATAAGTACCTCTTGGGAGAATTTAGGACTTACTCATCAGAGGTTGGGATCCAATCCCAATTGACTGCACCCGGTACGCCCCAATGGAACGGTGCAGCAGAGCGAAGGAAAAGGGCTCCTATGGAAATGGTTAGGGCAATGATGAGCTGCTCCGAGTTGCCGGATTCGTTCTGGGGGTATGCTCTGGGTCAGTACTTTCTACTATCGTAGAAATGTGGGCTAGGTGAAAGTCAAGTCTAAGACATATTCAGATATGGGGTTGCTCATTACATGTGCTGAGGAAGGATACTGATAAGTTGGAATCTTGTGCGCTTGTTCGTAGGATATCCTAGGGGAACGAAAGGTGGTTCTATAGTCCTAAGGAGGCAGAGGGTCATCGTTGGCACGAATGCCTGATTCTTAGAAAAGGACTATGTGATGAACCACAAGCCCATGAATAGACTAGTTCTTGAAAAATTAAGAGGGGCGTTCCGACCTTAGTACCAACTATATAAGAAGATACCACAAGTCACTGCACCACGTGTCACAGAAGATACACAGGTGGTACCTCGTCGTAGTGGGAGGGTTGTTAGTTAACCTGAAGGATTCATGTTCTTGGGAGAGTCTTCGGACTTGGTGCTTGGCGACCATGAATCACGATCCCTAGACCTATGACAAGGAACATCCTCTTTGAAGAGATAATCCAGTCATATGGATTTGTTCAAAGGACGGATGAGATTTGTGTATGTAAGAAATGTGACGGAAACGTAGTGGTATTCTTGTACTATACGTAGATAATATTTTGTTAGTTGGCAACAATGACAAAGTATTATCAGACGTAAGGGTATGATTATCCAAACAGTTGATATGAAGGACTTAGGAGAAGCAGGACACATCCTTGGCGATCAAAGTTCTAAGGGATCACCAGAAAAGGATGTTGCGCTTATCCCAAGCTTCATACAGTGACACTGTCCTATCTCGTTTTAGCATGGAAACCTCTGAGAAAAGTTTTGTACTTTTCAGTTGTGGAGCTACTCTATCTAAGGAGATATGTTTAGATTATCAAAGGAGATAGAGCAGGTAATGGCGGTTCTTTTAGCGTCGGCTATAGGAAGTCTCATGTATGCTAAAAATGAGACCAGATATCTACTTTGTCGTGGGCATGGTTAGCAGATATTAGAGTAACCCAGGTCACGGAAATTGGATTGCGGTAAAAGCGTATATTAGTGCCTGAGAAGGACTAAGGATTATAAGCTGGTTTACTGGGCAGACCAATTCCCTATGGGTTATACGAATACAGATTTCTATTCGGATAGGGGCAAATATAAGTATTCCTCGGGGTTTTATGTTACTTTAGGAGGTAGAACCATAGTTGGAGGAGTACCATGCAGCGGCTGCGTGATGGACTTCACCATGGAAGCTGGATGGATGGCAGTCTCTAAGACAGCTAAGAAAGCTATATGGTTCAGGAACCTCAAGATGGACTTCGATGTGATTCCTAGTTTGATCAGTGCTATCACATTTTGTTGTGATAAACAAATAGTGCAGCTGCAAACTCGAAGGAATCACGAGCCCATAAGGCGAGTAAACACATAGAGCACAAGTACTGTAACGACCCAGAAAATTCTCTTAATATTTCCTTAAAATATTAAGCATGTCTAGATAATTTTCTAAGGAACCTAGAAATATTAATGCGAACCTTGGCCTAGAAAATCCATGTTTTCTTATTTAAATTGGGAAAAAGGGCACTAATGGGCCTTATATGGGCTTTTAAGTATCATAATTATTGGTGGATTTTAGGTGAAAATTAGTATAAATATAAAGGGATTTTAATAAGAAATATTAACATAATTATGGGGGAATTTTTAAATGATTTTTGGAATTTTAGGGAAATAAAAAGGAAAAATAAAATAAAAAATAAGGTGCATGGACCAAGGATTGAACCTTAGACCTCTTGTACAACCATGTATGCACTAACCAACTCACCTAGCAAGGTAATGTTATGAGGGAATGAAGTGGATATTGGTTAAGGCATAGAAGAAGATGAAGGGTCATGGAGAGACTCTTCATTTACCTCCTTAATGGGCTATAAAGAGGGGGTTTTGGGAGTTACCTCTTCCTTCCATCACTTTGCAATTTCTTCCTCCTCCTCCCCTCATGCTAGCCGAACACCAAAGGAAGGGTTCTCCCTTGGAAAAGCTCCACAAGAGGTCTCATCTCCAAGATCTAAGGGTTTTCCAAGGATACAAGGACAAGGAGGCTCAAGGATCCAAAGATTTTGCAATTTCCTTCTCTTTTAAGGTTTAAAAATCAAGATCAACCAAAGTAAGACTCCCTCACCTGTGGTATAATAGTTCCTTATGTTTTAGCATGATTTATTGGTTGGTTTTTGGGACTTGATGTTGAAAGAAACAAAACCAAGCACCCTAGAGACCCTATGGGTTTCGGCCACTATGTTTTAGGGTCCATGATGATGCTAAAAATCTTGATAATGTTGTTTAATGTACTCTTATGATGTTTAGAGATTAAATATAATTTTTGGAAATTTTTGGGGTACCCTAGGATACCCTAGGATTTCGGCCAACAACAAGACGGAGTTGGGTCTAATACCTCAAGTGTGTGTTTGATGTATTAACATGATATAAGGGAGATGGAGGGTGTTTATGTGAATGTTTCACATGGCCTTGAGACCCTATAGGTTTCGGCCAAGTACCCTAATAGGGTGGAAAGTTAGGATTTATTTCAAGTAAGGGCCCCAATGGCCCTATGGTACGGTATGGTTGGTGTTTAACAATTGATTTGGGGTTTTAATGGAAATTTTTCCCATGCCCCCATGGCCTTGAAGTTTTGCCAAGATCAAAATTAGGGTTAAAGGATTAGGGTAGGCTTTAAGTATGGGATCAAATGTTCCCTATGGCCTAGTATGTATGTATGGGATGTTGTTTGGGAAGTTATGTGAAGTTTCATGAACCTAGGGTTCCTTGGGGACTTTCGACCAAGGCCATAACCTAGGGCTAGGGTTGGGTTAAACCTACAAAGATGCTTGTGTATAGGTTACTAAGAGGTATAGTTAAGTAAGATGGAAGAATTTTTATGGTAACCAAACCATTAGTTTATATGTCATGAAATATATGATTAGGTCATAAATGTTTAAGACATGTGCCATGATTTATTCTTTTTTAACCAGGCAGCAGAGCCATGATTTATGAATGATATGTAGGTATGCCATGTTTATGAATAAATTGTATGTAGGCCATGCTTTATGAATGATGTGTACGTATGCCATGTTTAAGAATGAAAATGATGCCATGTTTATGTAACAACCCGGCCCGTCACCAGAACTTCTCTTTCAAATCTTGATACATCTTAGTGGATCCTGGTTGCATCGAGTAAGGGGTTCCGTGAGCTTCTGCCAGTATTTCCTTTCGAAGCTCCGGATCATTAGGGATACATAGACGATCCCTAAGGTAAAGTACTCCCCCTTCGGCGATATGAAAACCATCGCCCTTTCCTTCTAGGATCTCTTGTTTTATTTTCTGAAGACTCAGATCCCCATCTTGTTTTTCCACTATATCCTCAAACAGCATGGGTGATATTGTCATGGTGGAAAGTCGTCCGGAAATGACCTCGACCCCAAAATTTATAATTTCTTCTTTGAGTGGTCGAGGTAATATGGCTATGGATATCAGGGTGGCACTTGACTTCCGGCTGAGTGCATCGGCCACCTTGTTTGCCTTCCCTGGATGGTAGAAGATCTCACAGTCATAGTCTTTTACCAGCTCAAGCCATCGGCGTTGCCTCATATTCAGGTCCTTCTGAGTGAAGAAATATCGCAGACTCTGATGGTCTGTATAAATTCGGCACTGCGCTCCGTACAGATAATGCCTCCATATCTTAAGAGCGAAGACCACCGCGACCAGTTCCAGATCATGAGTGGGGTAATTCTGTTCATATTCCTTGAGTTGCCTAGAGGCATAGGTAATAACTTTTCCATTCTGCATCAGTACAGCTCCAAGTCCTAGTTTGGAGGCATCGCTATACATATCAAAGCTCTGATTGCATTCTGGTAGGGTAAGAATTGGAGCGCTGGTAAGCCTCCTTTTTAGTTCCAAGAAACTCCTTTCACATTATTATTTGCCTTATGAAATTTGATACCATTGTGTGCTATGATAAGTCCCTCATTGTTAATATCAAGTTCATGAACATAAGATTGACCCACACTCTTAACAACTTGTAATAGGACTAACTCAGACCTTATTGGTTCACACAACCAATCGAACTCAATGAAATAGATGGGCTGCCATCATACCCATAACAAAGAACATCATGGCCGTCACTGCCACTCCTTCGTTTTTCATCTCCCCTTGGCCCACCTCAGGGTCTTCCACCGTCTCCATCGGATCGTCTTCCTCTACCTCAAGAATCTCCTCGGCCACTTCAAGGTCTTCCTCGAACATCCAGGGGTCTTCTTCGAGCATCTCGAGCATTTCTGGGTCCTCCTCGAATGACTCAGGATCCTCCTCGTACATCTCGGGGTCCTCCTCAGATAGTTCGGGATCCTCCTCGTACATCTTGGGATCCTCCTCTAACGGCTCAGGATCCTCTTCAAACATCTCGGGCTCCTCCTCCGAGTCCCCCAGGTCTTCCGGAAACTCCCAGCGAAGAAGCTGCCTACATAGTTCCGTATATGAGATACGATATCTGTGCTGGCCCCAGATCTGATGAGCCACCTCTCTTGCCCGATTGGGCAATGAACGAAGCAAAGCTCCGATCCTATGATCATCCACGACTGGAAACCCTTCCCGTTCCAGTTTGCAGAATAGCCGATCCAAGAACCCTATATTGCCTTGAATTCCAAGGGTCGAACTATAACCCACTTCCTCTATCCGCTCCATCAGCTCGCGGCACCTTTCAGTGAAATTCTCATGCAACATCTGGAATTGAAAACAATGATATAGTTAGTACCAAACCGACCCAGCCAGTACAAAACCATTCCTTTTTCAATTCACAAATATATACAGAGAAAGACACACGAAATCACTTTCTTCTACCCCTATTATTCTATTATCTAATTCATAAAAGAAGATACAATATCGTTCATCGTTACATATCTTAAGGTACTTTTCATCGTAACTATCGTTCATAATTGCATATATTAAAATCATAAAACATCTTAATACTATCAGATATGCAAAGAGGTACTTACTTGGAAGCGGCAGGAAGAGGGCTTGATGTGTGTGTAGTGAGATGGTAACTGCTCTGATACCAACCTGTAACACCCGCTTTTTTTTCTTTTTCCTAGAGCGGTGTTACATTAACATACCTAAGGCATGTAGACATCATAATGCAGCGGAAACATTTAACTTGCACCTACTACCCTTTCTAACATCATAACATGGGAACTTAGCATATTAACTTTATACTTAGCATCATATCATGTCATACTTAGCATCATGTCATACTTAGCATCATGTCATTCTTAGCATCATGTCATACTTAGCATCATGTCATAGAGTCATATTCAAGCACATAATAGTAAAGGTAAAGTTCTATCATAAGACGAGCAACCATATTGCTCCTTGGCCAAGTCACTACGACACACATTCTTTGATGCCTTCCTGCTGCTTCCTTACTGTCCCCTTGCGTGATCTGCGGTATAAGGAAATAAGACTATAAGCACACAGGCTTAGTAAGACTCTTTCCTACTCACTAAAACCATTCATCATTCCATCATGAGCACATAAGACATTAACATACTTAGTGCTTTACTTAAAACATAAACCTTTTCATCACTTAGCATACATTCGTCATGGCATAAACATAACTTAATCACATTCGTAGCATGACATAAACATAACCATAAAAAAAACATTCATGGCATGGCATAATACTTGGCATAGACATAAACATCGTAAACATTCATAGCATGGCATAGTGCTTGGCATAGACATAGACATAGTAACCATAACCTAGTAAACATTCTTAGCATGAACCTAAATAAAATCATGACATCCTAACTTGGCATAACATAATTAAAACATGGCATCATAAATTAGTATGGACATAATTAAAATCATGGCATTCTAACTTAGCATAAACATAATTAAATCATGGCATCCTATACTAGCATGAACATAAATAAAATCATGGCATTCTAACCTAGCATAAACATAATTAAATCATGGCATCCTAAACTAGCATGAACATAAATAAAATCATGGCATTCTATCTTAGCATAAACACAATCAAATCATGGCATCATATATTAGCATGAACATAAATAAAATCATGGCATTCTAACCTAGCATAAACATAATTAAATCATGGCATCCTAAAATAGCATGAACATAAATAAAATCATGGCATTCTATCTTAGCATAAACACAATCAAATCATGGCATCATATATTAGCATGAACATGAATCAAAATCATTTGCATAAACATACCTTGCATAAACTTACTTTGCATAATATTCTTATCATAAATATAATGCATAACATGGATGGATGCATGTGGCAATTGCATATATATATAAGGATGCTTAATCTTTAAAACATGCTTTTAAATACTTTAACATAATCATAACATTCATTGAGCCCTGGCTTGTACCACATTCATTCATCATATGCGCGCATCCCTAAGTAAATACGAGGTAGCTAATCTCGACCTACTAGGGTAAGGACAGCTTCATCGGTAGTCCCGAAGCGTAAGGACAGCTTCATCGGTAGTCCCGAACCGTGGACAGCTTCATCAGTAGTCCAGAACCGTGGACCTTACTTAGGTCCGGTACAAGCCCATAAAATAAAATAAATGCTTTCACATGCTTTTTCATTCATCATCATTCATAGCATATTCATTCATTCATCATACTTCACATCATCGTTATGCCTTAAAGGCATCATCATTCATATCATATTCATTCATTCATCATACTTAAACTTCATTCATCATTTTCATTCTTAGACATGTCATATGTACACATTATTCACAAAACATGGCATACATACATATCATTCATAAGACATGGCATACATACATATTATTCATAAATCATGGCATACATACATATCATTAATAAATCATGGCATACATACATATCATTCATAAACATGGCACATGTCTTAAACATTTATGACCTAATCATATAATTCATGACATATAAACTAATGGTTTGGTTAACATAAAAATTCTTCCATCTTACTTAACCATACTTCTTAGTAACCTATACACAAGCATCTTGATAGGTTTAACCCAACCCTAGCCCTAGGTTATGTCCTTGGCCGAAAGTCCCCAAGGAACCCTAGGTCCATGAACCTTCACATAACTTCCCAAACAACATCTCATACACATATACTAGGCCATAGGAACCCTTTGATCCCATACTTAAGGCCAACCCTAATCCTTTAGCCCTAATCTTACTCTTGGCCGAAACTTCAAGGTCATGGGGGTATGGAAAAATTCCATTAAAACCCCAAATCAATTGCTTAAACACCAACCATAGCTTACCATAGGGCCATTGGGGCCCTTACTTGAGATAAGTCGTAACTTTCCACCCTATTAGGGTACTTGGCCGAAACCTATAGGGTCTCTAAGCCATGTGAAGCATTCACATAAACACCCTCCATCTCCCTTATATCATGCTAAAGCATAAAACATATACTTGAGGTTTTAAACCCAACCCTACACATGGGTCTTCCATGTTGGCCAAAACCCTAGGGAACTCTAGGTTACCCCAAAAATTCCCAAAATTTATATTTAATCTCTAAACATCATAAGAGAACATTAAACAACATTATAAAGATTTTTGGCATAATTATAGACCTTAAAATCCTTGTGGCCGAAACCCCTAATCCTTGGGTTCTTGATTTTCTTTCCTTTTAACATCAAATCCAAAAACCAACCAATATATCATGCTAAAAATCATGGAAATCATAAGGAACTATTATACCACAGGTGAGGGAGTCTTACCTTGGTTGATCTTGATTTTGAACCTTAAAAGGGAAGGAAATGGTAAGATCTTTGGACCCTTGAATCCCCTTGTCCTTGTATCCTTGGAAAATCCTTAGATCTTGGTGATGAGACTTCTTGTGGAGCTTTTCCAAGGGAGAATCCTTCCTTTGGTGTTCGGCTAGGATGAGGGAAGGAGGAGGAAGAAAATGCAAAGTAATGGAAAGAAAAGGTAACTCCCAAACCCCCCTCTTTATAGCCCATCAAGGAGGTAAATGAAGAGTCTCTCCATGACCCTTCATCTTCTTCTAAGCCTTAACTAATATCCACTTCATTTCCTCCTAACAATCACTTGCTAGGTGAGTTGGTTAAAGCATACATGGTTGTACAAGAGGTCCAAGGTTCAATCCTTGGTAGATGCACAATTTTTTTCCACTTATTTTATTTTATTTTTCCTAGTATTTTTGAAAATCCCCTAAATATTCCCCCATAATTATGTTAATATTTCCTATTAAAATCCCTTTATATTTATACTAATTTTTACCTAAAATCCACCAATAATTATGGTACTAGAAAGCCCATATAAGGCCCATTAATGCCCTTTTTCCCAATTTAAATGAGAAAACATGGATTTTCTAGGCCAAAGTTCGCATTATTATTTCTAGGTTCCTCAGAAAATTATCTAAACATGCTCAATATTTTAAGAAAATATTAAGAGAATTTTCCGGGTCGTTACAGTTTAAGAATGAAAATGAAGAATGAAGTTAAAGTTCATGTCTTTGAGGCATAATGATGATGTTAAGTATGATGAATGAATGAATATGCTATGAATGATGATGAATGAAAAAGCATGTGAAAGCATTTTATTTTATTTTATGGGCTTGTACCGGACCTAAGTAAGGTCCACGGTTCTGGACTACCGATGATGCTGTCCACGGTTCGGGACTACCGATGAAGCTGTCCTTACGCATCGGGACTACCGATGAAGCTGTCCTTACCCTAGTAGGTCGAGATTAGCTACCTCGTATTTACTTAGGGATGCGCGCATATGATGAATGAATGTGGTACAAGCCAGGGCCCAATGAATGTTATGATTATTTTAAAAGCATGTTTTTAAAAGATTAAGCATCCTTATATATATATATGCAATTGCTACATGCATCCATCCATGTTATGCATTATGTTTATGATAAGAATTTTATGCAAAGTAATTTTATGCAAAGTATGTTTATGCCATGATTTTATTTATGTTTATGCTAAGTAGGGTGCCATGATTTTATTTATGTTCGTGCTAGTTTAGGATGCCATGAATTAATTATGTTTATGCTAAGTTAGAATGTCATGATTTTATTTATGTTCATGCTAGTTTAGGATGCCATGATTTAATTATGTTTATGCTAGGTTAGAATGCCATGATTTTATTTATATTCATGCTAGTTTAGGATGCCATGAATTAATTATGTTTATGCTAAGTTAGAATGTCATGATTTTATTTATGTTCATGCTAGTTTAGGATGTCATGATTTAATTATGTTTATGCTAGGTTAGAATGGCATGATTTTAGTTATGTTCATGCTAGTTTAGGATGCCATGATTTAATTATATTTATGCTACGTTAGAATGCCATGATTTTATTTATGTTCTTGCTAGTTTTTTTTTTTGAAGCCATGATTTAATTAGGTTTGTGCTAAGTTAGGACGTCATGATTTTATTTAAGTTCATGCTAAGAATGGTTGTGAGGCTATGGTTAATATGTTATGTCTATGCCAAGTATTATGCCATGCTATGAATGTTTACGATGTTTATGTCTATGCCAAGTATTATGCCATGCCATGAATATTTTATGGTTATGTTTAGGTCATGCTACGAATGTGATTAAGCTATGTCTATGACATGTCGAATGTATGCTAAGTGATGATAAGACTTATGTTCTAAGTAAAGCACTAAGTATGTTAATGTTTCATGTGCTCATGATTAAGTAATGAATGGTTTTAGTGAGTAGGAAAGAGTCTTACTAAGCCTGTGTGCTTATAGTCTTATTTTCTTATACCGCAAATCACGCAAGGGGACAGTAAGGAAGCAGCAGGAGGGCAATGAAGCATGTGTGTGATAGTGACTTGGCCAAGAAGCAATATGTTTGCTCGTTATGATAGAACTTTACCTTTACTATTATGTGCTTGAATGTGACTCCATGACATGATGCTAAGTATGACATGATGCTAAGTATGACACGATGCTAAGTAGGACATGATATGATGCTAAGTATAAAGTTAATATGTTAAGTCCCATGTTATGCTGTTAGAAATGGTAGTAAGCGCATGTAGGTGTAAGTCAAAGGTTTCCGCTGCATTATGATGTCTACATGCCCTAGGTATGTTAACGTAACGCTGCTTTAGGAAAAAAAAAGCGGGCGTTACAGGTACCACCCAGGAGAGAAAAAGTTGTTGTTGCCTAGATTACATCAGAGGACAACCTGGGAGATATTTTCACTGAGGCCTTGATAGCGAGAGCTTTAGGCATGTGGAGGATCAGGGAGTCAGATGTAGGGCATTTTGAAAATAACAAAGTCTTTGAGTATAAGTGGGAGATTGTTAAATGTGTATACTAAAAGGCATTGCTCTTTTTATATATGAGATCATCTAATTTTTGAAAAGAGAATCATAACAATACTAGATACTTGTTTATATTAGTACATGCATAAAAGTCCATTACTTTGCATTGTAGATAACATGGTGTGTGGTGTCACATGGAAGATCATGTTATCAGTTCCTTGCCTAGTATAAGTAGAGGCTCACAACCGAGATAGAATTGGACAAACCATCGGGATGGTTGTAGTGTAATTAGGTGTAGTTGGTCTTGACTATAGAATTACACTAGTGTGCTTTGAGTACATTGAGCAGGACCAAAACCAGAGGTTATCCAATTTGTATTGACTTGATAATTGGATAGGACCTCAGATTTTATTATGGAGTATAATAACGGGCACATATTATTAATTATTATTTCTTTGATTTATCAATGGGCGAGATCTATTCTGTTAGATCGATAGGCCCAGTAAGTTGAGAAATAATATTAATTATATGGCGTGCCATTGATTATTAACGGAATCCGTATCCTGGTGAGTCGGGATGATGATGCCCCCTTGATGATCTCAAAAGGTTCATCATGTTAAACCCTGTAGGTGGATTTGATCCGACATGATGATAAGGTTGAGTGGTACTAAACAAGGATCTAGAAGTTAATTAATTTAAATTGATAGTAATTTAAATTAATTAACGGGCATTCGATATCTTAAATACGGGGGATGGATGACTCGTAATAAGTGGACCCCATATGTAAATATGAGGCTTGGTGAGGTAATTCAATGAGGGTCCTTTAGTGGAATGGATCCTCATTAATGGATCGGGTTTGGATCCATTAGCAGGCCAAGATCCAACTCCTTCTCATGGTCCCTATTGTAGCCCTATATATACCGTCATATGGCATGAAACCAAGTTGATTTTTTTTAATTAATCCTAGAGAACACATAAAAAACCCTAACTCTCCTCTTCTCTCCTCTCCCTCTCTCCTCCTCGATCTTTCTCTCTCTCGGTACGCAGCGCCGAACAGCAAAAGTTGCCGATCATTCCTCCACACAAGGGTACCATGCCCACCTTGGGTGAGAAGGTGGAGCATGGCTTCTGCTCCATGGGTTTCTCACAGACAAGGTTGCAAATTGCCTCACGGCAACTTGCATGGGAGGCTGCAGGCAACTTGCATAGGCGACAGCGGGCTTCTGCGTAGAGGCCAGGTGTACCGTCTTCACTTCTTCTCACGTGAGGAGGCTGCTGTGGAGAGGCCAAGTTGTGTGAGCAACTTGGCCGACGGTTGGCTTCTGCGTAGAGGCCAAGTTGCGTGAGCAACTTGGTCGACGGCTGCAGATTGTGGAGAAAGACCAAGCACCGACTTCTTTCTGCCGTGGAGAAGCAATTAGCCGAGTTGCTCACGCATGACTACCAAAGGAAACAAGTTGATCACGCAACTGCGTGATGGCGCAACTTGTTTCAAAGGGTGCAACCAGGATGCGTGAGGGAGTTGCTCTTCTTCAAGAGAGCTCCAAGATACTAATTGTTCGGGCGTCGGCGGTAGAGGAATGAATAGTAGGGTTTTTGTGTTTGGATTATCTTCATATTTGGAGTGGCTGGCGGCATCCCTTTGGTTAGGGATTGGTTGGCGTAAGGAGAACGGATCATCTTGGTTACCACGATTCTTGGTAGATCGTCGCCCACACGACATCCAAGAAGGGAGGGTCATACGGTAGAAGATCGCGAGGTAAAGGGAAGGTATAATCTCTTCCCAAGCTCTTTTATTTATTTTGTGCCTTGTTTGCTTTGCCTCGTCATTTCATGTGAGTTATTTAATTATTTTAATTGTATATCATAGCCAATAATTAATTTACCAAACCCCGACCATAAACACAAAAGTCGGCGATCCACTCGTCGTCTTTTTCGCGGTTAATTAATCCAGAAAGTTACAAGGTCTTAACCTTGGGTTTCAGCTAAGTTGTGACTTGGATTAATTAACACGGCGACGAGATGCTCGTTGGGAGATGGGTCTCCATTCAGATTAATTTTAATCCGTAGACATGGAGTGGTCTCTCAAGAACAACCAAGTATTCGCTTATGAAACCCGCCAAGCCATACCCAACATTATAAACCCAAGTCGACCAACAAATCATATCTTTCATTGGTTAGTCAAAACATTAGTAACCAAGTCCAAGGATGGGTCCCAAAACCTTCCTTAACAAAGCAAGTAGGCTCAAGCCAATATTTTGTACCTAAGAATCAAATCTATTTTCTAAATAATAAAATTAGATTTTAGTTAGGAGGCGACAAATTAGTTGCCACCAAACTAACTCAGCCAACTCTTTTGAGTACCTAGGATTAGTTAAATCAGGATTAGTTCTTACTTGTTAAGGGTCTATGTTGAGTACTAAGTCTTCTAAGTGAGAACAATTGGGAAGTTCTATCAAGGATTGTGGTTGCCTTAATCATGTCCAATTGACTCACCATAACCTGGGAGCTTACTCAAGGATGTTTGCTTGGGAGACCCAAAGCTACACTTAAATGAAACACAAGTCAAAACTACTCCTAATAATTAAATAATAATTTATCTCATAAAAAGTATAGGATTACTCTGTTTGAAAATACCTGGCTGAGACGAAAACAACTCAAAACTAAACTCAATTAAAATCAAACCAAACCAAACCAAACTAAACCAAACTCAAACTCAAACTGAAATCAAACCAAACTCAAACTCAAACTCAAACTCAATGATGAGCGTAGATTTGATACCGTTTTATCCTTATTATCACATTCCTTCACTTGATTTGCTTGATTCATATTTATATTATTATGCCCCTTTTCTTATCTTTTATCAGTATATTCTCTATTTCTATCTTGGAGATATGATTTTCTCTTGGTTTTTGCTTTCAGGGAGTGAATTGGAGCTAAAAGATGCAAAAGGGAGCAAGACGAGAGCCGAAGGATGCGATAAGATCGGCTATGACCCCGAAGGCACACCCCCTACAGCTCCCATGCACTGCCCGTACCCCCTAGGCATGACCCATAACCATCTTCCAGATTCACCAATGGCCCCATGCACGACCATGTAGGCCTCCATGGTCGTATCCCAAGGGCACGACCATGCCTCTCGACCAGATACTACCAATGCAGGGTCATGCCTCCTCTTTCAAGACATGGGCATGACCAGGCCATGCCACCCAGACACAGCCATCCCCAGGCCATGCCCACCTAGTCAAAAAGGGCATGACTGATGCTTTGGTCGTGCCCCAACTCTAGCATAAGGCACGGACGGCCGGGCCATGCCTCCGCTCGTGCACCCCCTATAAAAGGGTGTCATTCTCCATTGAAAGGGAGATCTTTGGATTTGGGGCTCCACCCCTTAGCTTGGAGAAGGGGGACCTCTAGGGGAAATTCTAGTGCCCTAATCCTCGATGATCTGTCCACCTCTAGCGTAAGGAGACGCTTCAAGAAGACCGACGACACCATGATAAACTCACTCTTCCTTCTTCTCTCTAGTTTATGGTTGTAGAAGCTATTCTTTATATTTTGTTGTTATCTTCCTTGCAATGGAATAATTGTGGCCATGCTGATTCGCACGGTCGTGTTGAATTTCAGGCAGCTCTGCAGGCCAATAATAAAGCGGCCATAACTTTCTGCACAGTTGGAGTTTCGTGCTATTTTTTACATCAAAATGTAGATAATTTCAAAGGCTACAACATTGGTTTAGTGTAAAGTATGAGAAAACCAAATCTAAGAGGTGAAAAATTTATTTTACCGAAACCATGTATAGGGGCCAATCTGGAAATGTTTGAGAGAGGTTAAAAGGGCCAAGAGAACACTAGTTTTTGTTGGATCGAGAAGAACGAAGAGGGGGGGGTGAATATCGTAAAACGTTCGGATTTGTAAAAGAGAATTTGCAGCGGAAATAAACAAAGTAAAACACACGCGAACACCACGATTTTACTTGGTTCGGAGTCGCGGTCGGCTCCTACTCCAAGGCCCACGGTCGTTGACCGTTTACTGCGGGAAATTCTATATGTGCGCAAAAACAGTTTACAATATGTATTACAAGAATAGTACAGTAAACTTAAAAGCAGCTCTTCGTTACCGACGTCCGGTGTAGATTGTATTTTCGGAGCAGAGGGACGTCGTCTGCGCTTGTATCTCGAGTCGGGAGGTTTCCGGAGTAGAGTGCGGGAGTAGAAGAGCGTGAATGCGTTGGAAGAATTGTTGTTCCAAGCCTTGGGGTCGAGGGGGCTTTTTATAGCCTCCCGGGGCGCCCTGAACATTGGGGGCGCCCCCCCCCCCCCCCACGTGTCACCCGATCCGAGCAACTCTCGGTCAGCCCTTATCCCACTTGAATAGGGCTGAGGGTTGACTGTGGGGGCGCCCGGGACGCTGGGGGCGCCCTGGTTGACCTTTTCAGCGGGCTTCTCGGCTGGATGAAGTTTATCCTCTTCGTTGGCTTGTGTGCGGGGCGCCCGGGAGCACGGGGGTTCCTGGGAGCACGGGGGCGCCCCGCTTACTGGGGCGCCCCGCCCAGTAAGCTTTCGAAGCATATCTTTGCTTCACTTGTTTTGTATTGACCTTGGGGGCGCCTTGCTCAGCTACTTGCCTCTCTCCTTTGGGCATTCTGAGCCGTAGACACACGTTCCTTCGGTCCTGCATCCAGGGTTAGTCCAAAACAATATAAAGCAATAAAGTATTAGGTTTATACAGCCTTAGCTGTCTTGGTTCTGACTTTGGGTCTCCAAAATGGAGCCCTAGGTCGAACCGACGCCTACTGTTCCCTCAACGGGGAACGCGTCCTCACCTACTCCTCTAAGGAGAATTTACCTGTTGTAACGACCCGGAAAATTTTCTCAATATTTTCTTTAAAAATATTGATCATGTCTAGATAGTCTTGAGGAACCTAGAAATATTAGTACAACCTTTTGCCTAGTTATCCATGATTTTTTCCTATTTAAATTGAGAAGCTAAGTACTAATGAGCCTTATATGGGATTTTCTAGTACCATGGTTATTAGTGAATTTTAGGTAGAATTTAATATAAATATAAATGGGTTTTAAATTAGGAATATTAGCATGATCATGGGTGAATTTTAGGGGAATTTTCGGAAATAAGGGGAAATAAAAATAAAAATAAATAGAAAAATAAAGTGCATGCACCAAGGATTGAACCTTGGACCTCTTGTAACACCATGCATGCACTAACCAATTCACCTAACAAGGGAGTGCTATAATGAATGAAGTGGATTTTAGTTAAGGCTTAGGGAAAATGAAGAGTCATCCACCATGACTCTTCACTTGCCCTCCTTAATGTGGTTTAAAGAGGGGGCATGGGAGTTACTTTGCTTCTTCCACCAAGGCTACCTTTATTCCTCTTCCTTCCTCATTCTAGCCGAAACCTCAAGGGGGAGTTTCCCTTTCGAAAAGCTTCACAAGAAGTCCTCTCCTTCAAGATCCAAGGCTCTTGTTCAAGGTTGCAAAGGCTAGAGGTGGTCAAAAGGCAACAAGGCCTTCATCCTTCTCCCAAATCTAAGGTCTAAAACTAATATAATCTAAGGTAAGACCCCCTCACCTGTGGTATTGTAACGCCCGCTTTTTTTTTCCTAAAGCGGCGTTACGTTAACATACCTAGGGCATGTAGACATCATAATGCAGCGGAAACCTTGGACTTACACCTACATGCACTTACTACCATTCCTAACAGCATAACATGGGACTTAACATATTAACTTTCTACTTAGCATCATATCATGTCCTACTTAGCATCGTGTCATACTTAGCATCATGTCATTCTTAGCATCATGTCATACTTAGCATCATGTCATGGAGTCACATTCAAACACATAATAGTAAAGGTAAAGTTCTATCATAACGAGCAAACATATTGCTTCTTGGCCAAGTCACTATAACACACATGCTTCATTGCCCTCCTGCTGTTTTCTTACTGTTCCCTTGCATGATCTGCGGTATAAGAAAATAAGACTATAAGCACACAGGCTTAGTAAGACTCTTTCCGACTCACTAAAACCATTCATTACTTAATCATGAGCACATGAAACATTAACATACTTAGTGCTTTACTTAGAACATAAGCCTTATCATCACTTAGCATACATTCGACATGTCATAGGCATAGCTTAATCACATTCGTAGCATGGCCTAAACATAACCATAAAACATTCATGGCATGACATAATACTTGGCATAGACATAAACATCGTAAACATGGAATAATACTTGGCATAGACATAACATATTAACCATAGCCTCACAACCATTCTTAGCATGAACCTAAATAAAATAATGACGTCCTAACTTAGCACAAACCTAATTAAATCATGGCTTCAAAAAAAAAAAACTAGCAAGAACATAAATAAAATCATGGCATTCTAACGTAGCATAAATATAATTAAATCATGGCATCCTAAACTAGCATGAACATAACTAAAATCATGACATTCTAACCTAGCATAAACATAATTAAATCATGGCATCCTAAACTAGCATGAACATAAATAAAATCATGACATTCTAACATAGCATAAACATAATTAATTCATGGCATCCTAAACTAGCATGAACATAAATTAAATCATGGCATTCTAACCTAGCATAAACATAATTAAATCATGGCATCCTAAACTAGCACGAATATAAATAAAATCATGGCATCCTACTTAGCATAAACATAAATAAAATCATGGCATAAACATATTTTGCATAAAATTACATTGCATAAAATTCTTATCATAAACATAATGCATAACATGGATGGATGCATGTAGCAATTGCATATATATATATATATATATATATATATAAGGATGCTTAATCTTTTAAAAACATGCTTTTAAAATAATCATAACATTCATTGGGCCCTGGCTTGTACCACATTCATACATCATATGCGCGCATCCCTAAGTAAATACGAGGTAGTTAATCTCGACCTACTAGGGTAAGGACAGCTTCATCGGTAGTCCCGAACCGTAAGGACAGCTTCATCGGTAGTCCCGAATCGTGGACAGCTTCATCGGTAGTCCAGAACCGTGGACCTTACTTAGGTCCAGTACAAGCCCATAAAATAAAATAAAATGCTTTCACATGCTTTTTCATTCATCATCATTTATAGCATATTCATTCATTCATCATACTTAACATCATCGTTATGCCTTAAAGGCATGAACGTTAACCTCATTCTTCATTTTCATTCTTAAACATGGCATATGTACACATCATTCATAAAGCATGGCATACATATAAATTATTCATAAAATATGGCATACATACGTATCATTCATCATAAGACATGACATACATACATATCATTCATAAAACATGGCATACATACATATCATTCATAAGACATGGCATACATACATATCATTCATAAATCATGGCACATGTCTAAACATTTATGACCTAACATATAATTCATGACATATAAACTAAGGGTTTGGTTAACATAGAACTTCTTCCATCTTACTTAAACATACATCTTGGTAACCTATACACAAGCATCTTTGTAGGTTTAACCCAACCCTAGCCCTAGGTTAGGTCCTTGGCCGAAAGCCCCAAAGAACCATAGGTCCATGAAACTTCACATAACTTCCCAACCAACATCCCATACATACATACTAGGCCATAGGAAACATTTGATTCCATACTTAAGGCCAACCCTAATCCTTTAACCCTAGTCTTGCTCTTGGCCGAAACTTCAAGGCCATGGGGGCATGGAAAAAGTCCATTAAAATTCCCAAATCAATTGTTAAACACCAACCATACCTTACCATAGGGCCATTGGGACCCTTACTTGAAATAAGTCCTAACCTTCCACCCTCTTAGGGTACTTGGCCGAAACCTATAGGGTCTCTAGGCCATGTGAATCATTCACATAAATACCCTCCATCTCCCTTATATCATGATAATACATAAAACACCTACTTGAGGTTTTAGACCCAACCCTACCCATGGGTTCTTGTTGTTGGCCGAAACCCTAGGGTATCCTAGGGTACCCCAAAAATTTTCAAAAATTATATTTAATCTCTAAACATCATAAGAGTACATTAAACAACATTATCAAGATTTTTAGCATCATCATGGACCCTAAAACCTAGTGGCTGAAACCCATAGGGTCTCTAGGGTGTTTGGTTTTGTTTCTTTCAACATCAAGTCCCAAAAATCAACCAATAAATCATGCTAAAACATAAGGAACTATTATACCACAGGTGAGGGAGTCTTACTTTGGTTGATCTTGATTTTTAAACCTTAAAAGTGAAGGAAATTGCAAAATCATTGGATCCTTGAGCCTCCTTGTCCTTGTATCCTTGGAAAACCCTTAGATCTTGGAGATGAGACCTCTTGTGGAGCTTTTCCAAGGGAGAACCCTTCCTTTGGTGTTCGGATAGGATGAGGGGAGGAGGAGGAAGAAATTGCAAAGTGATGGAAGGAAGTGGTAACTCCCAAAACCCCCTCTTTATAGCCCATTAAGGAGGTAAATGAAGAGTCTCTCCATGACCCTTCATCTTCTTCTATGCCTTAACCAATATCCACTTCATTCCCTCATAACATTACCTTGCTAGGTGAGTTGGTTAGTGCATACATGGTTGTACAAGAGGTCCAAGGTTCAATCCTTGGTCCATGCACCTTATTTTTTTTATTTTATTTTTCCTTTTTATTTCCCTAAAATTCTGAAAATCATTTAAAAATTCCCCCATAATTATGTTAATATTTCTTATTAAAATCCCTTTATATTTATACTAATTTTCACCTAAAATCCACCAATAATTATGGTACTAAAAAGCCCATATAAGGCCCATTAGTGCCCTTTTTCCCAATTTAAATAAGAAAACATGGATTTTCTAGGCCAAGGTTCGCATTAATATTTCTAGGTTCCTTAGAAAATTATCTAAACATGCTTAATATTTTAAGGAAATATTAAGAGAATTTTCCGGGTCGTTACAATCCCCCATACCTCGTGAAAGTTCGTCCTCGAACTTAGAACAACTCCGGGTACTTGCGCCTCATCTCGTCCTCGCGTTCCCAGGTAGCTTCCTCGAACCGTTGACTTTGCCATAGGACCTTGACTAAGGGTACCTCCTTACTCCTCATCTTCTTAACTTCCTTATCCAAAATCTGGATGGGTCTGCTCTCATAGCTTAGGTCCTCCTGCACTTGTACTGTCTGTGGCTCGATCACTTGGTCCATATTCGGGATACACCTTTTAAGCAGGGACACATGGAATACGTTATGAATAGCTGACATTTCTGGAGGCAGCTCTAACTCATATGCCACTTTACCGACTCTTTTCAGAATCAGGTACGGCACCACATAGCGCGGACTTAGTTTTCCTTTCCTCCCAAATCTTGTCACCCCCTTCATAGGAGCCACTTTGAGAAACACTCAATCTCCGACATTAAATTCCAGTGGTCTACGCCGAACATCGGCATAACTCTTCTGTCGGCTCTGAGCAGTTTCTATCCGTTGTTGAATATTCTGTATAGCTCGGGTGGTGCTGTCTATGACATCCGTTGTGAGCCCCATTTCCTTCTTTTCACCACCCTCATACCAACAAATCGGAGACCTACATCTCCTCCCATACAATGCTTCATAAGGTGCCATTCCAATAGTAGCTTGGTAGCTATTGTTGTATGCGAATTCCGCTAAGCATAGATATCGACACCAGCTCCCTTTAAAATCCAGGGCACAAGCTCTCAACATATTCTCCAAATACTTGATTCACCCGTTCCGTTTGCCCATCAGTCTGAGGGTGAAAAGCGGTACTGAACCTTAGTTTAGTGCTGAGAGACTTCTGGATGCATTCCCAAAAATGTGAAGTAAAGCGACCATCTCTATCTGAGATGATGGTCTTGGGAACTCCATGAAGTCTGATCATCTCCTTAACATATAATTGAGCTAGTGTCATTAATAGCTCTACGATGTAATTATAGGCATATATCATAATTATATAGTCATTATAATTATGGGTAAACCTAATAATAGTATGCTTCCGAAATATTAGTTCACAACATGAGCTATGAATTATATTAGTTAATGGTTATTATATGATAAATGATATCATACTTATTATATTACCATAAAATAACTTAAGGTAATCTTATATATTATATATAAGATAATAGTGAAGCATGCGTTGATAATTCTAATATTTATAATTAGTATGAAAATATAGTGGACCCATAATCTATAAAAAGTGTTAATATAATTAGGGCACTATACCCTATGCGTATCATTTTAGGTTATACCGTATGACTTATACCATTAATTATATTAGTATTAGCATTATGGAACTAATACTATATGCTAACATAGGTGAGAGTGTTATAATCTTATGTATGTAGGCTATCATATAATTCCCTACATGAGACTATATTATAGATTATACATAATATCATAAATTATAGTTATTTATTACCTAAATTGTAGGTATAATACCTATGATTTGCTTATGGAATAATATGTATAGGTGATAACTTATAGGTTGAGATGATACATGTCAACTTGTATCTAGGCTCATATTAAGAACCTATATGATAGGTGAATTATGACAATACTTATATGATAAGGAATTAGTATAGTTATATTTATAATAATCCTATATTAGTACACGCTCTCATATTATTATCATTTGCTTTATATAATATAATATAATTATATTAGATGATTGGTAACTCATATAAAGTACAGGTTATATAACATTATGTTAATACTAGGTTCACCTTAATTACTAATATTATGATGGTGCTCAATTAATATTATATTTATGAACATAAGGTTGAGTCACACTTCTGACTAATTGTATTATAACTAACTTAGACCGAATGTATAAGGCAGAATACTTATACATGATTGTCTTATAATGTGACTTACGATAGGTTATGATATAAGGTATATTGAGCATCGGGTTGGGCGATAAAGTAGTCTCATTAATTCTATTACTCTGTCTTCTAGCCAGGCTTCTCTTCATAAAAGACAAGTACGACTAATATAAGTCATGGTTATTCCTACCCGCATATTAAATCCTAAAGTGTTTGGTTTCATAATAAAATATAAGATAAAGTATCGTTCATAGTTATATATCCTAAAGTACTTTTCATCATAAAACATCATTCATACTTGCATATTCCAGAATCATAAGAGAAAATAAAGTATGCATAGAGGTACTTACTTGGAAGCGGCAGGAAGAGGGCTTGATGTGTGTGTAGTGAGATGGTAACCGCTCTGATACCAACCTGTAACACCCGCTTTTTTTTTCCTAAAGCGGCGTTACGTTAACATACCTAGGGTATGTAGACATCATAATGCAGCGGAAACCTTGGACTTACACCTACATGCACTTACTACCATTCCTAACAGCATAACATGGGACTTAACATATTAACTTTATACATAGCATCATATCATGTCCTACTTAGCATCGTGTCATACTTAGCATCATGTCATTCTTAGCATCATGTCATACTTAGCATCATGTCATGGAGTCACATTCAAGCACATAATAGTAAAGGTAAAGTTCTATCATAACGAGCAAACATATTGCTTCTTGGCCAAGTCACTATCACACACATGCTTCATTGCCCTCCTGCTGCTTCCTTACTGTCCCCTTGCGTGATCTGCAGTATAAGAAAATAAGACTATAAGCACACAGGCTTAGTAAGACTCTTTCCTACTCACTAAAACCATTCATTACTTAATCATGAGCACATGAAACATTAACATACTTAGTGCTTTACTTAGAACATAAGCCTTATCATCACTTAGCATACATTCGACATGTCATAGACATAGCTTAATCACATTCGTAGCATGGCCTAAACATAACCATAAAATATTCATGGCATGGCATAATACTTGGCATAGACATAAACATCGTAAACATTCATAGCATGACATAATACTTGGCATAGACATAACATATTAAACATAGCCTCACAACCATTCTTATCATGAACCTAAATAAAATCATGACGTCCTAACTTAGCACAAACCTAATTAAATCATGGCTTCAAAAAAAAACTAGCAAGAACATAAATAAAATCATGGCATTCTAACGTAGCATAAATATAATTAAATCATGGCATCCTAAACTAGCATGAACATAACTAAAATCATGGCATTCTAACCTAGCATAAACATAATTAAATCATGGCCTCCTAAACTAGCATGAACATAAATAAAATCATGACATTCTAACTTAGCATAAACATAATTAATTCATGGCATCCTAAACTAGCATGAACATAAATTAAATCATGGCATTCTAACCTAGCATAAACATAATTAAATCATGGCATCCTAAACTAGCATGAACATAAATAAAATCATGACATTCTAACTTAGCATAAACATAATTAATTCATGGCATCCTAAACTAGCAGGAACATAAATAAAATCATGGCATCCTACTTAGCATAAACATAAATAAAATCATGGCATAAACATACTTTGCATAAAATTACTTTGCATAAAATTCTTATCATAAACATAATGCATAACATGGATGGATGCATGTAGCAATTGCATATATATGTATATATATATAAGGATGCTTAATCTTTTAAAAACATGCTTTAAAAATAATCATAACATTCATTGGGCCCTGGCTTGTACCACATTCATACATCATATGCGCGCATCCCTAAGTAAATATGAGGTAGCTAATCTCGACCTACTAGGGTAAGGACAGCTTCATCGGTAGTCCCGAACCGTAAGGACAGCTTCATCGGTAGTCTCGAACCGTGGACAGCTTCATCGGTAGTCCAGAACCGTGGACCTTACTTAGGTCCGGTACAAGCCCATAAAATAAAATAAAATGCTTTCACATGCTTTTTCATTCATCATCATTCATAGCATATTCATTCATTCATCATACTTAACATCATCGTTATGCCTTAAAGGAATGAACTTTAACCTCATTCTTCATTTTCATTCTTAAACATGGCATATGTACACATCATTCATAAAGCATGGCATACATACAAATTATTCATAAAACATGGCATACATACGTATCATTCAACATAAGACATGGCATACATACATATCATTCATAAAACATGACATACATACATATCATTCATAAGACATGACATACATACATATCATTCATAAATCATGGCACATGTCTAAACATTTATGACCTAACATATAATTCATGACATATAAACTAAGGGTTTGGTTAACATAGAACTTCTTCCATCTTACTTAAACATACATCTTGGTAACCTATACACAAGCATCTTTGTAGGTTTAACCCAACCCTAGCCCTAGGTTAGGTCCTTGGCTGAAAGCCCCAAAGAACCATAGGTCCATGAAACTTCACATAACTTCCCAACCAACATCCCATACATACATACTAGGCCATAGGAAACATTTGATTCCATACTTAAGGCCAACCCTAATCCTTTAACCCTAGTCTTGCTCTTGGCCGAAACTTCAAGGCCATGGGGCATGGAAAAAGTCCATTAAAATTCCCAAATCAATTGTTAAACACCAACTATACCTTACCATAGGGCCATTGGGACCCTTACTTGAAATAAGTCCTAACCTTCCACCCTCTTAGGGTACTTGGCCGAAACCTATAGGGTCTCTAGGCCATGTGAATCATTCACATAAACACCTTCCATCTCCCTTATATCATGATAATACATAAAACACCTACTTGAGGTTTTAGACCCAACCCTACCCATGGGTTCTTGTTGTTGGCCGAAACCCTAGGGCATCCTAGGGTACCCCAAAAATTTTCAAAAATTATATTTAATCTCTAAACATCATAAGAGTACATTAAACAACATTATCAAGATTTTTAGCATCATCATGGACCCTAAAACCTAGTGGCCGAAACCCATAGGGTCTCTAGGGTGCTTGGTTTTGTTTCTTTCAACATCAAGTCCCAAAAACCAACCAATAAATCATGCTAAAACATAAGGAACTATTATACCACAGGTGAGGGAGTCTTACTTTGGTTGATCTTGATTTTTAAACCTTAAAAGTGAAGGAAATTGCAAAATCTTTGGATCCTTGAGCCTCCTTGTCCTTGTATCCTTGGAAAACCCTTAGATCTTGGAGATGAGACCTCTTGTGGAGCTTTTCCAAGGGAGAACCCTTCCTTTGGTGTTCGTCTAGGATGAGGGGAGGAGGAGGAAGAAATTGCAAAGTGATGGAAGGAAGAGGTAACTCCCAAAACCCCCTCTTTATAGCCCATTAAGGAGGTAAATGAAGAGTCTCTCTATGACCTTTCATCTTCTTCTATGCCTTAACCAATATCCACTTCATTCCCTCATAACATTACCTTGCTAGGTGAGTTGGTTAGTGCATACATGGTTGTACAAGAGGTCTAAGGTTCAATCCTTGATCCATGCACCTTATTTTTTTTATTTTATTTTTCCTTTTTATTTCCCTAAAATTCCGAAAATCATTTAAAAATTCCCCCATAATTATGTTAATATTTATTATTAAAATCCCTTTATATTTATACTAATTTTCACCTAAAATCCACCAATAATTATGGTACTAAAAAGCCCATATAAGGCCCATTAGTACCCTTTTTCCCAATTTAAATAAGAAAATATGGATTTTCTAGGCCAAGGTTCGCATTAATATTTCTAGGTTCCTTAGAAAATTATCTAGTCATGCTTAATATTTTAAGGAAATATTAAGAGAATTTTCCGGGTCGTTACAGGTATAATGGTTTTTCAAGTTGATTTCATGATATAAGAATTTTTTTGGATTACATGTGAAGAAAACTAGGGCTAGGGCTTGTTAAGGGGTTTCGGCCAAGGCTTAAAAGGGAGCTTAGGGATGATGTAGACTCTTATTCATGTACCTTAATGTTTTATTATGATATGTAAAGTATGGATTATGACTTAGGGAAGTTTGTGGCACCCTAAAGCCTTGAGGGTTTCGGCCACCCTCCATGTCCTATGGTTAGATTTAAAATTTAACCCTTCAAGCATGTTTATATGTTCCTCCATGATCTAATGGATATTGAATGTGTGTTATATGAATTTTTCCCATGGAACTAGGTCCTTGGGGTTTCGGCCAAGAGGAATTCTAGGGCAAGGAAATTAGGGTTAGCTTGAATTATGGGGCTTAAGGGCTTCCTATGGTTTAGTATGAAATGTATGGGTTATATTTTACTCATGGAACATTTTATGTTAATTGAATGATGGAGCCACCTACTATGGGACTTTCGGGCAACCTTGAAATTTAGGGTTTGGGTTGGGTTAAGATCACAAGGATGCATGTTTATAGGGTACTATGATGGATGTGTATGTTTAAGTATGTTGGAAGAATTTTATGCCAATTAAAACCCTAGCTTATGTGTCATGACTTGTATGTTAGGTCATTTGTTATGATGATTCACAAATGTTTGGACCATGTGCTATGAACCTAAGGAAATGTATCATGTATGAAAGGTTCTAGGCATGTTTTCCTATGTACCATGACCATACATATTTTATGAATTAAGATGCTAATTTTGTAGGTATGCCATGACTTATGAATGATATGTATGTATGCCATGATTTATGAATGATATGTATGTATGCCTTGCTTTGTGAAGGACATGTATGTATGCCATGCTTTATGAATAATATGTACGTATGCTATGTTTAAGAATGAAGATGATAAATGAAAATGATAATCATGGCTCTAAGACAAAATGAGATAAAGCATGACATACCTTATGAATAAGGATAATGAATGATGATGAATGTTCATGCCTTTAAGGCATCATGATGTTAAGTATGAATGATGAAATGTTAATTATGTTTATGTCATGCTAAGGGATGGGCACCATAAGAACGCCTCGGTTCTGGACTACCAAAGCTGTCCACGGTTTTGGTACTACCGCAGCTGTTCCTACTCTTATGCTATGTTTCATGAAACAAGATTATGTTTATGTCATGAATGTCTATGAATGATGAAGCATGCAACATTATTTTACTTTATGAATGGGCTTGTACCGGACCGAAGTATGGGTCCAAGGGATGGGCACCTTAAGAACGCCCTGGTTCTGGACTACCGACTATGCTGTCCACGGTTCTGGCACTACCGAAGCTGTGCAACAGGGATATGCACCTTAAGAACGCCCCGGTTCTGGGACTACCGACTATGCTGTCCTTACCCTAGTAGGTCGAGACTAGCTACCTCGTATTTACTTAGGGATGCGCGCACATGATGTATGTATGTGGTACAAGCCGGGGACCCCAATGATGTTATGATTATGTTTAAGTATTTAAAAGTATGATTTTAAAAATTAAGCATCGTTATGTATATGCATTTGACTCATGCATTCATTCATGTTATGCATTATGCCATGATGGAAAATGTTTTATGTTGATGTTTTATGTTTAACTCTATGCCATGTATCATGCCATGCTAAGTATGTTTTATGTTTATATCTATGCCAAGTATCATGTCATGCTAAGTATGTTTTATGTTATCTCTATGTCATGTATCATGCCATGCTAAGTATGTTTTATGTTTATCTCTATGCCATGTATCATGCTATGCTAAGTATGTTTTATGTTTATCTCTATGCCATGTATCATGTCATGCTAAGTATGTTTTATGTTTATATCTATGCCAAGTATCATGCCATGCTAATTATGTTTTATGTTATCTCTATGCCATGTATCATGCCATGCTAAGTATGTTTTATGTTTATCTCTATGCCATGTATCATGTCATGATAAGTATATTTTATGTTTACGTTTATGCCATGTATCACGCCATGTTAAGAATAATTATGCTTATGTTTATGTCATGTATCATGTCATGCTAAGTATATTTTATGCTCATGTTCTATGCTAAGAACTATGTCATGCTGAGTGATTTTATATGCTTACGGTTTATGTTAAGCACCAAGTTATGTTAATGTTTTGTGTGCATATGTTTAAGTGACGAATGGTTTTAGTGAGTAGGAAAGGGTCTTACTAAGCCTATGTGCTTATAGTCATATTTTTTCTTATACCGCAGATCAAGCAAGAGGTTACTAAGGGAAGCAGCAAGAGGGGCAAGTGTGTGTGTGTGGCAATGACTTGGCAAAAGAAAAGAAAAGATCCTGTGTCTTTCTCTCTTTACATGATGACCATGCAAACATGTTTAAGAATGATGCTATATGATTATGAATGATGCTAAATTTACCATGTCACTATGGTTAAGAATGATAGCTAAGAATGTGTCAACATGATTTAAGTTATAAGTGAATGGTTTAAACGCATGTGGATAAAGTTTTAAAATTATTTCGCTGCATTAAGAAGTCCACATGCGTATATGTATGTCACGTAGCGCCGCCGTAAGGCTGTAAATGGGCGGGCGTTACACCTGTTGCCAACCGGCTCCTCCGGTTAGACTTTTGCCTAGCGTTCCTTCGCCAGGTCTTTGGATACCAAGTTGTCCTTCGCCCGGCGCCTAGCAGTCCTTCTCTAGGACTTCGTATCCTAGCAGTCCTTCGCTAGGTGCCTAGCAGTCCTTCGATAGGTCTTGGATACCAAGATGTCCTTCGCCCGGTGCCTAGCATTCCTTCGCTAGGACTTCGTAACCTAGCAGCCCTTTGCTAGGTGACCAGCTATCCTTCGTCGGGACTTAGGGTTTCAGTGCCTAGCATTCCTTCGCTAGGTGCCTAGCATTCCTTTGCTAGGACTTCAATCTGCACACTCAAGCAGCATGTTAGATAACAAATAAGACTTAACTTTTGAACCCTTTGCCATTTATCAAAACACAGGTTCGACTTGGGTGCTATCTGCACCAACAATCTCCCCCTTTTTGATTTATGTCAACCCGATTCAAAAAGTTAAGTTAATCAGAGTAGATGATAAACTAGTTTAGTTCCCTCCCCCTGGAAGGAATCTCCCCCTAGGTTTTTCAATATTTCATGGGGTTTGAAAAATTTCTAAGTCAACATGATGGAGTTAATTTTTCAAAACTTAGAAGATTTTTCAAAAGTAAATTTTTCAAAGATACTTAGAGATTTTTTGAAAACAACTTAGTGAAAAGGAGTTTCTAAAACATCTCTTTTGAGTTTTTGAAAGTACTTTTAAAAGTTTTCAATCTTTTTAGTACTTCTAAACTTTTCTAGGCAAGTTTAGAAATAAGTACTTCAGTTTAAGTTTAAGTACTTAGAAAATGCTTTGTTTTGAAAATAATTTAGACTAAGTACTTTTGAAAACAGTTTTGAAAAAAACAGGTTAAGTACTTTGAAAGAGAAAAAATAGAGTAAGTGTGAGTACTTTTTGAAGAAAGGAAAAATTTTACATTTTGGAAAAAAACTTAAAATTTAAAGCTTCTCTCTTTTTCTATCTCTCCCCCTTTGCCATATATCAAAAAAATATAACAAAATAATAAATAACTTGCATATAACAGAATAATGTGCTGTACTGAACCAATGCAAGATAAACTGAATCAAACCATTTAAGTTTTCTCTGTAGGGACCTGTCTAACCCAATTAGCTACTTACTACCTGCTATAAACAGTAATTTTCGCTAGGGTTAGACGAGTTAAGTGTTTTGTTCAAGTTAGATTGTCTAAGCTTGACACTTACCTTGATTACTGTATTTAGTTGTATTTAGTGCCCAATTACTGCAGATGCACTGACTTGAAGCATCTTGAATTAAGGCTAAGACCTAAGCATCTCAACCCATTCTAGGTTATCACTCAAAAGTACCCTAAGGTGCTTGTGAGATACTGGCTTCTAGATCTATAGGTGCATGCATTTCTAGGGTTAGGGCCTGGCTAAGTCCATTTTATGAAAAAGCCCTAGTTTTGAAGGGGGTAGTTTTTGAAAATAAAACTAAGTCAAAAACCAAAAAAATTTTCAAACTAATTAACAGCTGATTTTGAAATTAAGTAAGGCAGTTATTGTTTTAGAACCTGATTTTAAAACTCAAGTAAAGCAGTAAGAAAACCAAAAGTAGAGTTAACCTATTCTACTAAGTATAGTCCTAATTGCCTTCTTAGTGAGCTGAACTCAGACTCAGGTAGGGGTTTAGTGAATATGTCAGCTAAGTTAGATTTAGAATCTACATGTTTAAGGACTATCTCACCCCTGGCTACATGGTCTCTTATAAAGTGATGTTTGACTTCTATGTGTTTAGTTCTGGAGTGTTGGATTGGATTTTTTGTTAGATTAATTGAGCTTATATTATCAATGAAGACTTGGGGTTTGATTGTAGTCAAGCTGGAAGTCTTTAAGAGTGTGCATCATCCATAAGAGTTGTGCTACACACTCTCCTAAAGCAACATACTCAGCTTCAGTTGTGGACAAGGCTACACAGTGTTGCTTTCTGCTGCACCAACTCACTAGACTGTTTCCTAAGAGTTGGCAGCTTTCACTTGTACTTTTTCTATCTAGCTTACAACCAGCATAGTCAGAGTCTGAATATCCTGATTGTTTAAACGTTGAGGTCCTAGAATACTAAATCCCTATATTTAGGGTGCCCTTAATGTATCTTAATATTCTTTTTAGGGCGGCTAAGTGCGTTTCCTTAGCACAGGTTTGGTATCTAGCACACATTCCTACCGAGAAAAGGATAGCAGGTCTGCTGGCTGTAAGGTATAGTAGGCTTCCAATCATACTCCTATAAAGTTTAAGGTCTACTGGTTTTCCATCAGGGTCACTATCTATTTTTATATTAGTGGCCATAGGAGTACTTATGCTTTTAGAGTTATCTATTTTAAATTTCTTTATTACTTCTTTAGCATATTTGGATTGATGAACATATTTACCATCCCTAGTCTGTTTAATTTGTAACTATAGGGAAAAGTTGAGCTCACCAACTAAGCTCATTTCAAATTCATTTTCCATTATTTTAACGAACTCTTTTAAAAAATTTGAGTTGGTGGACCCAACGATTATGTCATCGACGTAGATTTGGGCAATAAAGATTTCTTTTTCTAAAGTTTTAATGAATAGGGTTGAATCGATTTGTCCTTGTCTAAATTCTTTATAAATTAGGTAAGATGATAAGCATTCATACCAGGTCCTAGGTGCTTGTTTAAGTCCATAAAGTGCTTTGGTAAGTTTGTAAACATAGTCAGGTCTTTCTAAGTCCTCAAAACCAGGGGGTTGTCCTACATAGACTTCTTCCTTAATGAATCCATTTAAAAAGGCTGACTTTACATCCATCTGGTATAGTTTAAATCCTTTATGGGATGCAAAGGCCAATAACATCCTAATGGACTCAAGTCTAGCTATAGAGGCATAGGTTTCATCATAATCTAACTCTTCTACTTGACTGAATCCCTTTGCTACTAAGCAGGTTTTATTTCTGATTATTTCTCCTTGATCATTTAACTTGTTCCTAAAAACCCACTTAGTGTCAATGACGGATTTGCCCTCAGGTTTAGGTACTTACTCCCAGACTTGGTTCCTCTCAAATTGGGCTAATTCGTCTTGCATAGCTATGATCCAATCAGGATCAGGTAGAGCTTCCTCTATAGTCTTAGGTTCTATTTTTTAAATCATTGCTATCTGACTAAGGTTTCTATAGGAAGAACTAGTTCTAACTCCTAGAGTTGGATCACCCACAATTTGATCGGTTGGGTGACTAAGTCTGGGTTTCTTGGTTTTTCTAGAACTTGGTTCAGCCTCAGGTCCGGCTGGTCGGTTTGGTTCACTATTTGATTCAGTTATTCGATTTGGTTCAATTATTGGTTCAATAGTTGGTTCAACTGACTCATTAGTTGGTTCAATAGTTAGTTCGTTTATGGGTTCATATAAGGATTCAACAGCTTGTTCATTATTTTCTTGATCAATATTTGATGAAGTATTATCTGATTTTGAGTTGATTTCTTCATCAAATATTAGATTTGTTGTTTCTTAAATTTTCTTAGTCTGTTTGTTGTAAACCCTATAGGCTCTACTTGTGGTTGAATATCCTAGGAAGATACCTGGGGTTGATTTAGATTGAAATTTACCTAGATAATCCTTGGTGTGTAGGATATGGACTTTGCACCCAAAGACCCTTAGGTAGTGTAGGTTTGGAAGTCTATGGTAGTATAATTCATAGGGTGTTTTGTTGTGTCGCTTGTTAATCAGGACCCTATTTTGAATGTAGCAAGCCGTACTAATTGCTTCTGCCCAATATTGGGTGGCTAGGTTAAATTTATTGTGTTGGTGCAAGTTGCATCAATGATGTTCCTCTTTAAGTGTTTTAATGTTTGACAATACACTTAAGTCAGTGATACATGGAACAGACAAAGGAGAGTAAGAGAGAAGTAACCAAAGCTGAAGAAAAGTTCTAGTTAATCTAGGCATTGAAACCCTAAGTCCCAGCGAAGGGCTGCTGGGCACCTAGCGAAGAGCTGTTAGGTATCAAAATCTTAAGACCTAGCGAAGGGCTGCTAGGTATCGTAACCCTAAGACCTAGCGAAGGGCTGCTAGGTACCTAGCGAAGGGTTGCTAGGAATCAAAACCCCAAGACCTAGCGAAGGGCTGCTAGGCACCTAGCGAAGAGATGCTAGGCATAGAAGACCTAGCGAAGGGCTGCTAGGCATAGAAGACCTAGCGAAGGGCTGCTAGGCACCTGGCGAAGGACTGCCAGGGAAAGAAGACCTGGCGAAGGACTGCTAGGCACCTGGCGAAGGATTGCTAGGGAATGAAGTCTTGGTCCAAGGGACTGAGCAACTTAGCTGAGCGATGACTAAGGACAGGAGTAGAGACGAGTCAGGGTTTGGGCGTCTCGAGGTCCGGAGGTATCGGAAGCTAAGCATAAGTCCACCCGAAGGGCTGGGTGGCAACCGTCTCCTGAAAGGAGTAGGTGAAGGGCAAGTTCTCGGGTATGGGAACTTGTGCCGGTTCGACCTAGGGTTTCGTGGAAATCCGAATTCCGAACCAAGTCCTTAAGCTTAATATTTTATGCATATATGTTTTGTATTTGTATATCTTGCAGGTACCAAGAACCGGAGACAAAGCAAGTTGCTGAAAAAGGCTGTTGGGGGCGCCCGGTGCAAGGCTTAAAACCCAGTCTTGGGTTTAAACCATGATTGGGGGCGCCCGGAATGATGGGGGCGCCCGGAGCAAAGAAGAAAATGCAGTTTTCGTGAAGTAAGCAGAATAGGTGTCAAGGGGGGCGCCCGGAGCGTCCGGGGCGCCCGGGTTCGAACCTGTTTATGCTGTTTCGTGTCAGAAACACAGATAAGCCTCCATGAGGGCGCCCGGAAGGTCTGTTGGGACCGGGTGCATGTCGACAAGGATACGAGTTCGTAAAATTCAAAATTTTTACGTGCAGCGGAAGAGTTTGCATAAAATAATTTCCTAAATTATTTTAACTTCGTATCTAGCAAGCAATCCTATGGTGTGTTGACATAATCATAAAATAAAACTTTGCGGAAAAGTAAACTAATTTACCAAGTACCTCTCGTAACTCGAAGTAAGGGACGAGATCCAACCGTAGCGTCCCTTGGAAGCTCCGCCTCTATTCTCGTCCACGCCGAGTTCTCTTCGGGATGACTTCGCAAAGTCATGAGTTTTTGTGCCGACGAGAACTACTAGATTCTCGGAAGGCACAACTAGAAGAACAAGAGAAAAATTAGGAAACTAACCAATGAAGTAACGGAATCGAATTCCGAGAAGAGAGGAGTCGCTATCCGCTTCTTCTTCTTCTTGTTCGGGTTCTCCTTCTTCTTGTTAGCTCACGCCAACCTCAAGGGGAGGAGAGGGTTGCGCCGACCCTAGATGGAGGAAGGTGGGCGCCGGCCCTAGGTCTCCTTGGTGGGCGCCGGCCCTAGGTGTAGAGAAGGGAAGGAGAAGAGAATAAGAGAGAGAGGGAGAGAGGAAGTTACTAATCTCTTAATTAGTAATTCGTAATAAGGGCTTGCCTTTGGTTCCTTTATATAGTAGCAACTCCTTTGCTAAGTCTCCCTCTTAACGGAATTAACGGAATTAGTTATAAGAAATTTATCTTATAAATTCTCTTATTAATTATTCCGTTTAAGCCGAGTCTTATTATAACTAATTTATAATAAAACAAATTCTTCTTCTCTTTAAATTATGGAATAATTTATAAGAAATTTATAAACTTTCTTATTATGGAAAAATCAATTCAAAATTGATTTTATAAAATTAAAATAAACCAATTCATGGATTATTTTAACTTCCATAAAAAGAATAAATTTCTACAAATTTATTTATATAAATTTCTTTATACAAATTTCTTTATCCATAATTTATAAAATAAATCGCACTAGATTTATTTTATTAATTAAACCAATTAAATTGGTTTTTCTCCTCTATTATGGCCGGCCACCAAAAGGGGGTTTTGCACCCTCTTTGGCCGGCCAAACCAACCCGAACCGGTCGCGAATTAAACTCATTTAATTCGCCCAAAAAGCCTTCAAAAGACTTAGCCATTCTTAGCTTCCATTGCGCCTCTGATTAACTCAGATTCGACTTATTTCTCTTGATCAAAAAATCCAATTTTTAACTCGTTTTAAATCTCTCGGATTACTCGTATTGCGTGTGACTAAATAGGCTTTCGATTTATGTTGATCGTCTATAATTAACCCATTAATTATAGAACGATCAGGTGTGGCACCTAGTAGTACATCATGATCCCCAATTAATCGAAAAATCAACGGTTTGACCTCAGAAGAAATTATTCTGAAACCCTTCAGCAGCTCTAATGAATCGTGCCTCATTCCCTTCACCACCTTATACCCACTTGGTTCAGGACACGGTCTATGGTGTCAGTCCCCACTAGGCTGACTACGTCACACCTAGCCCAAGTAGTGTCTTTCTCGTCCTTTGGATTTCTAATTATTCTCATGTATTTTAGAGACTCTCACTCTAAACATGATATACTCTGGCCAGAGGTTTTGAGTAACAATCCGACGATAGGCCTGGGTATACATCTCCTCGCAAGGAGTGGTGAATCCTTTGTAGGCTGTTCAAACATCTTCGGGCACTTCGGCTTACACCCAATCATCCTGGGTCCACACCTCCTTGGAGATGCTTGCTTAAGATGTTAAAGTATAAGTCTCCATGACCAAGATGACTTGAACACCGCAAGTCAAAGGAACATCGCACTTAAGCCGCAGTAAGAACTTCATTGACATATCTACATGTAGATTCCCATATGAAGTCTTACAGCTAGTCACTCCAATGAACTAGTTCCCTTAACTAGCATCCATGTTTATCTCCGGACATCCCAATGTCACCAGCCAGTGAGAATCAGCTGATTAGAGAATAACCCATGCTAGTCTCAACAGAATTGATAGTGTCCATATTTATTAATTCATCGACTAGGGATATTTTCAATACTTCACATTTGCACATTTAGAGATAATCACTAGTTGTGATCCCATCACAAATTCTCTTTATACTGTGAGTTGTATTGCGGACATTCAGTAGATGAGTTTAAGATCCCAATCAAATACACAAAACATGTATACTCAAATAGTGAATTATCATTTATTAAAAATAAATGTTTATAATCATAAGGC